>JACXGM010032872.1:0-12480 GCA_016801145.1 Umbra pygmaea | reverse complement strand
TGGGGTTTAAGAGCAGTTGAAGGTTATAGAAGGCGTGTTGAATGGAGTCGAAGCTCTTTTGGAGGTTAGTTAATACAGAGTCCAATGAAGGGCCGGATGTGTATAGAATGGTGTCATCTGCATAGAGGTGGATCTGAGAGTCGCCAGCAGCACGAGTGACATCATTAATATACACAGAAAAAAGTGTCGGCCCAAGAATCGAACCCTGTGGGACCCCCATAGAGACATCCATAGGTCCAGATAACAGACCCTCTGATTTAACATGTTGAACCCTGTCAGAGGTTCAACATGTTAAAGGAACCCTGTCAGAGAAAAATCCCTGAAGCTTGAATCCATCGTCCCGCTAACAACCTTCAAAGCACTAATAACTAATCTACTGTCAGACCACTGCATATGTTAATCCAACCCTCTTCTGTCGTTATGCACTTTGCACAATCTGACCAGCATAGCCGTCTCTGTATATTTTGCACGCTCCAGCTCCCACAGTCCCGGTCATTATGCCACTTACCATAGTGTTATTTACGCACAGCCACTTTGTACCTCAACAATTGTACCCATCTACCTCAGCCCCTACTCTGCATTTTTTTCTTCTTATAACTTTCTGTATTGTACAGTGCCAAGCGACAGGATTCACCAATCATCTACCTCATATCGACATCTGTTGCACTACTTGTACAAATGCCTTATTGTTTGTCCTGCACAATGTATTATTTATTGTACATTCACTGTTTTATTCTCTGTTTTTACTATTTATTGTGCACTCCTTGTCTTGTAATTTATGTGTAACTGTTGTCTGTACCTCGACACTTTTATCTTGGCCAAGGCGCCGTCTCAAATGAGAAAATGTTTTCAACATGCCCACCTGGATAAATAAAGGTTAAATAAAAAAAATAAAAAAAATGGCCTTGTGGTTGGAAACACCATAAGATTGCTAAGATTAGCAGAGTTGGCAATGACTAAGTCAAGTGTGTGGCCCCTGGTATGAGTGGGGGTATCGACAAGTTGTGTCAAATTAAAACAGTCAAGTAATTGGAGGAATTCTGCTGTGAATTGGCAGGTGTAGGAGTTACATGAATATTCATATTTCCAAGTATGATGGTATTAGCGGACAGTGTACAGAAGTTTGAAAGAAGTTTGGACATCTCTGGGATGAAAGATGGGTTAGGTTTGGGTGGCCAATAGATAAGAGGAATCATTGTGGAAAGAGGGTGCTTACATTTAAATGCAACACATTCAAATGAAGACAGCTCAGGCAGGGTTATAGAGGACAAAATCAGATCACTTCGGTGGATGACAGCCAGACCACCACCACGCCCTTTACTGCAGGCTTTCTGTAAGTAGCAGTAGTCAGGAGGACAGGTCTCATTTAGAGAGTAATAAACATCTGGATTATGCCAGGTTTCTGTAAGGCACATCATATCCAAAGACTTATCTAAAACATGGTAATGTATAAGGCAAGATATATTTGTATGGATTGTGCATTAAAAAGTTCAATTTTGATATTTCATGCAGCAGAGAGTCTCTGTATTTGCCGGAGTAGACCAAAGTCCACTCCAAGTTTTCCACGTTTTCCATCTCAGTCAGTGCATAATCTAGACCACAGGGAGGAGCGAATGTGATCAGACCGGGAGAAAACAAACTTTCGACCTCAACTTCTGTGAATGTAACGGGGCCGGCGAAGGAGTCCAAGTTGTTTAATGACTGATATGCATAATGGAGTGGTGTAGTTGTTGAATTTCTTCAGTTAGGTGATGGAAGGTATAACATCATGCCAGTCATGGAAAGTGGTGTGTTAGCCATTAGCCGTGCCTGTGATGCACAGAGGAGAGCCAGCAGACATAGTGAGCACAGTGTGACTTTGGATGGAGACCTCGCGATTATCGGCAGTGACTTTAGCTGAAAGCCTCAGGTAGCAGACAATAACAGGTACGGGAAATTGTTGTGCGATGTAAAACTGGTAAGTAGGCAGCCACTAGATTGGATAGAATCCGTACAAAACACATACAAATTTACATTGTTTACTAGTGAGCAATGAGACTATTATAACTTACTGGACGGGTAGTACTGGTCGATAAACGATGTACTGTAGGCTATACTGTAGCACAGAAACTTTTGCACTGTAGAGGATTTTCAGTCAGAGAAGCAGCAAACAATCCACGCCAGCGTCCTCTCTGCCTCCTGGATATCTCCTGTCATAATATTTGGTCCATTGGCTGTTGTTTTACATTAGGTGTTCAGTTGGTCTTCACATTCAGGCTGTGCTTTAGTGGTCCAGTGAGGGGGTGATACTTCGCATCTCCCCCATCCTCTATATTTTCATCTCTAATGAAGCAACTTTGGGAAGAATAGGTTTGGGGTAGCCAGCTGGCAGCCAGCTCTTAATATATGCACTTTTGTCCTGTAAACATTTTCCCATTCCACTACAAATCCCCATATATCACATTCAACATGGCGGCCCCCATTGAAACCATGTGGTCAGCCTCATAGTTAGTCTCGCATACTGCCCCTATTGGTTCCCTTTGTCCCGAATATCATCATGTAACCTGACCATCCCATATTTTTACAAAATGTAAATATAGAAATGTCACAAAGACAAACTTTACGATGCTTTGGGCTCACTCTCACTGAATCACAAGATTATGAATGAGTGGTTATATTTTTGCAATGCAGTCTAACATTAGACCGAGACTACTTTGCTTAACTCACTCTTCTATCAAATATGCTCTCCTCCACCATTTTGCATGCGGCGGCATTTGGTTTAAGTGGCAGCGGCACATGAATTTCAACATCACGTCTCCTTAAGTCCTCTAATATTTCCTAATTTATGTCATCAATACATCCATGATTGATGGAAATGTTGTGTAGAACTCGACAAGCCACAAAGAATGCTGCAACTTTTTGAATACTGTAAAGTGCCTCTTGATCTATCCAAACACCTGAAGCGCATTTTCAGTGTGCCAAATGTTCATTTAATTAGGCTACACTGTGGGTTTGTGTGTGTTTTCGATTGAACAGTATTTCACACACTGTTGCTGGCATCATAAAATAGTGTCATCAGCCATTTCTTTAACAGATAGCCATTTTCCCCTTTACAGCCACCCATCCACGGTTGATATATATCAATGTGAATAATTCATTCTGAAATAATTTGGGTAAATGTGTAGGCTACATTAGATGTATGACAATTTTTTCACATCTTAGGACACAACAATGATTTTTCTTGTTTGGTAATATTTTTCCTTGTAATTATGTACAGGTTGCAATAGATGAGTCTGTGTAGATGAGAGGAGCAAAGTGTATGCGCGTTGTGCACACGCTACATTATGCCCAAGCATGCGCCCTTAAAATAGCATCTGAATTACACGTCACTGACTTTTAACTAGGTTTTACCTGGTCTGCGGTGGAATTTTTTTTTCCAGCTCCACACACGTCAAACACTATCGACTTAACAACACCCCGCATAATCCAACAGAAGCAAACACAATTCATGCAAATAGACGGCTTCCCAAGAGTAGTATGTGCAATGGATGGCACTCATATAAAGATTATTGCTCCCAGGGTCAACTAGAATGTTTATATAAACAAGAAGAGGTACCACAGCATCAACACACAAGTTGAGTTGGATGTAGACTACAACATTTTGAATGTGGTAACCAATTGGCCTGGGTCTACCCATGACGCGCAGGTATTGAATGAAAGTGGCCTGAAGCAGCTGTTTGAAAGGAACTTTTTGCTGCCAGAGTTTCATCTAATAGGAAATAAATTATACCCTTTTCGCTTGTGGCTGCTCATCCCTTTCCATATGCCACTGACAGAAACCTAAAATAACTACAACAGGTAGCCTGCTTTGTAAGCTATTTATACACAATTGTTTCATAGTTTGAGAGATTCCCCCCTCCAAAAACAAACTGGATGACAATCACAGTTTACAAGTCAATTTTTTTAGGTTATATATACATGTTATATATCTAGAGAAACTTTAGACACTCAGGAATGTAGAAACTGTCTCCATTATATAGTAGCTATAACAAAAATAATAATTTCCCCTCATAATGTGAGCTATGTGCCTTGTACACATATGCCTCAAATTAAATGGAATGTCAAACTACAAACAAGGCTAACACCCTCACTTATTGGGTTATATATAAATGTCTTATATGTCCCTTAAAGCTTAGAATCCTGGGATTCTAGAAAATATCTCAATATTAGTGTAGCTATAAAATCCACAAAGGTACGACTACTTAATATCACCTACACATCTTTGAAAACAAAGATGTTTTTTCAGTTCATAGAAACTACATTTAGGAATAAAATCAAAGCTCACAAATCCAATATTTAAGTTATATATACAAGTCTCATATGTCCTAAAAGCATATAATGTTAGGGTTCTAGCAATTATTATTTAATATAATAATTATTGGTTTTAAAATATCTTCGACAATGAGATAATTATTAGTCACAATGTGACATAAACAGCTAGTAACAAGCTGTTAGCTTGTTTACTCAGCTAGCCATTTGTTTACCTCAAATGAAATCGAATGCCAAAAAGAAAACGAAGCTAACACTCTCATTCATTAGGTTATATATACAAGTCTTATATTTGCTTAAAGCTTAGAATGTTAGGGTTCTAGTAGAAATTGCAGTTTTAGTGTAGCTATAAAATTCACAACGTTATGACTGCGAGTTTCAACTACACATATTGCAAACAGTAATTATTTTTTTCTTCTCAATTAAAATCGTAATGCCAACTAGAAACATATCTACTACGCTCATTTTTTAGGTTATATATAAATGTCTTATATGTTCTTAAAGCTTAGAGACTTGAGATTCTAGCAAATATCTTGTAGCTATAAAATTCACAACGTTAGACTACTTAATGTCAGGCATGCCTCTTGAAAACAATTACATTTTACTTAGGAAATACAGGTTAACATGTTAAACCTTTACTAAAAAATGTTGTACTTACAGTTGTAAATCCTTCTTTTTGGTCATCAAAGGGTACCAGTAATGACATAAAGCATACTTTTCCCAAGTAAAATCCATCTTGTTATATGAAAAATACAATTTCTTCACCGGACCGTTACTGAATGTATTCATAAATAAATTAAAAACCTAGTGTATTTGAATCGCGGGCCTGCAATTTTGAACAAAAGACTGATATGAAAATTGTCCAAAAGCTCAGCAATTTTGGCATATACGTCATCCTTATGAAACAGAGGCCTTAAAAATGTGCAAGGTGAACAATTTTAACTGAAGATTTCCAGAGATAATTTACAAAAGAAATGTGTTGTTCGTCTCAGGACCCGGATGTAAACGTCATCACAGAGCATTTTTTCAAAAAATATAGTTTTACAAACAAAGCTAGAGCTCATTGGCTGTTCACTGAATCATTCTAAAATGTTAGACCTATGTGGCCAGCCCCTTGGCAACATGATTTCAATTGCTTCCCTTCTTCGGGTGGTTAACGACATTCTTGTGTCCATGGATTCAGGGCTGATAAACATATTGATGCTCCTTGATTTAAGTGCTGCTTTTGACACAGTCTGCCATGAAATAATGATCTCTAGGGTTTCTGATATTGGCATCACTGGCTCTGCTCTTTCCTGGCTCACTTCCTGCATCAGTGACAGAAAGTATTATATTACTATACAAGGGCTTAGATCTGCCACTGCTTCACTTACACAGGGTGTCCCTCAAGGTTCGGTTCTTGGCCCATTATTGTTCATTATCTACATATATCCTCTTGGTGACATCATACACAGGCATGGACTTAAATTCCACTGCTATGCTGATGATATTCAAATCTATTTTACCACCAGTTCTGATAGGCCATCTCTGCCTGACTCACTCACTGCATGTATCAGGGACATCAAGCATTGGATGTCCCTGAATTTCCTCAAGTTAAATGATAAGAAAACTGAGATAATAGTGATTGGCTCTACTGCCTTAGTCAAAAGGATGGACCAGTCATTTGATATTGATGGAATTCACTTTATGCCTTCGTCATCAATTCGTAACCTTGGTGTCATATTCGATTCAACTCTATCTTTTGGATCTCACATCTCTTCACTTGTTAAAAACTCTTTTTTCCATCTTCGTAACATTGCTCGTCTACGATCCTCTCTCGCTGTAGCAATAGTCCAGGCGTGATGTGAATAATTCATGCATTAATCACATTGCGCCTGGACTATTGCAATGCCTTATTTCTTGGTCTTCCTAAAAAACTAATTGCAAGATTACAGTATGTTCAGAATTCTGCAGCTAGAGTGCTCACTTCGACTAGGCGCTCTGCTCATGTTACACCTTTGCCTTATGAACTTCACTGGCTACCTGTGGCATTACGCATCCACTTTAAGGTATTGCTGCTAACATTTAAAGCATTAAATGGTCTTGCCCCTCAATATCTGTCTGACTTACTCCACCCTTACCGCCCTGTCCGGTCCCTTAGATCAGCTGAACTTGGTTCATTGTCCATCCCTCGTTTCTGGTTGCCTACTGTAGGTGGAAGGTCATTTAGTGTTAATGCTCCTAAATTATGGAACTCGCTACCTCTCACACTACATAATACCTCATCCATGGCTATATTCAAGACCCAGTTAAAAACATATCTGTTTAACATGCATTTTGTCTGATGTGATTATTTGTATCCATGTGACTAATATATGTCTGAGTGTCTGGGTGTTTTTGTATTGTATATTGTAAAGCGGCCTTGAGCTACGGAAAGGAGCTATATAAATATAACTTCTTCTTCTTCTTCTTCCAGTACCCTATCTCAATATTTGGCTTTGTATGGTTCTTTCGAATAGGATGTAGAAAAATAAAAACAGAAAATAATTATGCATTTTCTTTGTTTCATCTTGTGCCATATTCACTTTGTAAATTTATTTGAAATGAATTTTACATATCCAAAAATGTCAAAGTCTTTTCTTTAAAAAAATATCAATTATATGTTTGTCCTGGCCTCAGGTCCAATGTAACAAGAGGTTAACTTTGGGTATGTTTTCTTAGGGAGAATTTGACAATTAAGTAGTTAATGCAAAGTACGTCTTTTGTTATAGTTTTGGAAAACTACATATTGTACCTTTAATTTACAACGTGTATATCATAATAGATTCTATTGAACATTATTTATTGTCAAATGTGTTGAATGTCAACTTCTCTTAGGAATGTCAACATGTGAATTTATCTGAGAATATTCCTAAACAATCTATTCAGTGATTGGTTCACTCAAAATCCTGTTTTCGGCACAGAAAAAAGTGATGTGAATCAGCTCTAAGTCTGACACTTAGTCTTAAGTCCTACACTTCACTTAAAGTAGGACTAAGATGTTTGATGATTGAAACTGACTTTAACTAACTTTTAAGGGCAGCTTTGAGCCAATAATTTTCTTACTCTTTTAAGTCAAGTCATAGCATTGTTCTTATGAGTAATTCTGAGAAGCTTGAGAAATACGGGCCCTGGGGGGTATTCCAGAAAGCAGGTTGTGACATAACCGAGTAAGTTTAAGGGTAAGTAAGTGGATAACCTCAGCTTTCGGTTTCAAAAACGGAGGTAACTTTCAGAGAATGTAAGTTGCCGTAGAACTTCACTCTCTGAACATAACCTGCTCCAGAGCAGTTAGAGGGTGATAAGACCACGTATCAATGTGCTTTCGTATCCAAATGAATATTTGCTGGAGCGTTACCGTTTTACACAAGATTCGTAAATTGATTTAACAATTTTTTTTTAAACCACACATATCAAACGTGACACATTGCTTATCAGCACTTAACACAGAGCACATTTTGTATATTGCCCTTCGTTTTTTGCGATGGGTAGTTTTTTGTATTGCATAGGCGATGCAGAGCATATGAAAGGCAGGGCTGTTAATTAATCTTAAAATTAACAACCTTTGGTGAAATACAAATAAAATAAAACAAGATTGTAACAGAATGTCACAATGTCCCTAGTGTCTGTGTGCTTGTTTCACTTTGTAGAGGTTTCTCCCCTGTGTGTTTTGATTCTGTTTTCCCACTCACCTGTTTTGGTTAGCCTATCAGTTTTGTAGATTAGTCCTCCCCTGCACACCCCTCCCTCGTTAGTAAAGTATTTAGTTCTGAGTGTTAGTTTGTGCAGTGTGGTTTATTGTTCTTGTCCAGTTCTTTGTTATGGTTCTAATAAAATATTACACTATTGGTGAAGACGCGCCTGCCTCCAATATATATATATATATATATATATATATATCAGGAATCATGACAGAATAAACCACCATGCAAACGCACTGAATATATATATAGTGCCTTGCGAAAGTATTCGGCCCCCTTGAACTTTTCGACCTTTTGCCACATTTCAGGCTTCAAACATAAAGATATAAAACTTTAAATTTTTGTGAAGAATCAACAACAAGTGGGACAAAATCATAAAGTTAAACTAAATTTATTGGTTATTTCAAACTTTTTACACAAATAAAGAACTGAAAAATGGGCGTGCAAAATTATAAGTTAATACTTTGTAACGCCACCTTTTGCTGTGATTACATCTCGAAAATGTGACAAAAGGTCGAAATGTTCAAGGGGGCCGAATACTTTCGCAAGGCACTGTACACAAATGACTGAACACAAATATACATATAGAAATAAACAAACATATACATGAGTCCAGTCTCAGTTCCTGGTAACACCAGCCCTCACTGGCTGGACGTTACACGTAAATGCAAATGAAGACATATTTGCAAAAAGAACACTCAAATATATTTGTAATAAATTTATGTAATTATATTGGCAGGTTATGTAATTCATCCTCATAAATAATATAGTAAACAGAACAAAATCATCTTTAAAACTCATATTCTTGTCGATGTCTGTCTCTCAGATAGATAGATAAATAGATGATAAATAAATAGATAGTCTATTGTCCATTGGAGAATATTGTTTTTGTAGTATAAATGTCATAATCAGATACAGAAACATAGTGTTATTTCATATGCATTTAGTTTGTTTTATTTTTAAATGTGTTCCATCGTGATGGTATGTCTTAACCATTTTGAAAGGTGAAAGAAATTACATTTGCACAGGACTATTTCCCGTTTTGAAATGTTAGATTAATAATTAGATTAATATTGACATCTGTAGATTATACAATCAAATGTATTGTTATAAAAAGCCATACCATCACAATGCGTAATGATGGACAATAGCTGATCTTGCAATGTTAGAAGATAATAACCTATAATGCATATTATTTAGTGGCACCTTTCGTAACACTCAAAACAGGATTTCTAGAGACTGGCACTTCCCAGATAGAATTTACTGACAGGTCAGGGATATCTCAGCCAACCCTTAGCCGGGTTATGCCAGGCATGTTAGTTGGTATAATAGGCTTGTTGCATAATAACATGACGTTTCCCTACACAGCAGGTGAACAGGCAAACAAAATTTTTGCAGCTATGTCCAGTCTCCCAAATGTAATCGGTGCTATTGACTATACTTATGTTGCCATAAGGGCACTGAATGAGAATGAAGTGATTCATTCTGTCTTTATTTTAGTCAACAAAAGTTATTATTTTCCAGGGGGGGTGATTCTTTTCTATACCCACTGTTATATATATATATATATATACACATATACATAAACACACACATGTCTCACAAAAGTGAGTACACCCCTCACATTTTCATAAATATTTGATTATAACGTTTCATTCACAACATTGAAGGATTTACACTTTGCTAAAATGTAAACTAGTGAGTGTACAGTTTGTATAACATTGTAAATTTGCTGTCCACTTAAAATAACTCAACCTAGCCATTAACTGAACTTCATCATGGAGATGTAGAAGGATACTCCAGTGGCAACATGTGAAGCATTAACTGAACTTCATCATGGAGATGTAGAAGGATACTCCATTAACTGAACTTCATCATGGAGATGTAGAAGGATACTCCAGTGGCAACATGTGAAGCAATGGTGAACTCCATGCCAAAGATGGTTAAGGCAGTGCTGGACAAAATGTTTTTATGTATTTTTTGTAGTTTTCTAATAAAGTTACAGTGCAGGTTTAACTGTTGTCAGAGTAATGTCAGATATTGATACATGAATGAAGCCATTACATCAACATCATTGTAACAGATCTCTAATAAACCTAAATGAAATTTAAATGCCCTAACTTCAGAGTTAATATGTGCTTAGCGGTCACTTTGAACCATGGGTAAAAGAAAGCATAAATTATTGGATTAATTAATGAATTAATAGATGGCAGAAAGCTAAGTATAAGTGATGCATAATTGTTATTAGAAAAACATAAAATTATAAAAATAGCTGGATTCCAAAAAAGGATATAATTGAAAACAACAATACCAAGAGTTTTTGCTGCTTTAGTTTCAGACTTATTTGTCTGTATAGGTTTAACACCAGATGATCTGGTAGTATTTTTTGAAAATATCTGTCTGGCCTGTGATCTGGCTACCACAAATATTTTAGAATAAAGTGTTATAATAATTGAGTAAGGAATAATCATTGAAATGAAAAGGTCAAGGATGCTAACCCAGAAGTGTCCTTCAAGTAAATAACATTCTTCAAAACAACTACTTTGTACATGTACATTTACGTAGGATTTTAAAATTGAGGCATCATATATGATGCAACAACACCAGGCAATGGATATAAAATATGCAGTTCTTGTTGTAGTTATTTTCAAGTTGTACATTAAAGGATCACACACAGCAACATAACGGTCAATAGATATTAAGACCAAATTGCCTACAGATGAAGATCCAACTAAAAAAGAGATGTAGAGAAGTAATGCACAGTAATAGTCTCCAAGAATCCAGCATGGCTCAATTATCCCTGCAGTAACTGCTGGTATCACAAAGAGTCCCACCAGGAGGTCTGACACAGCCAGAGAGAGAATGAGCAGGTTGGATGGAGTGTGGAGCTGCTTGAAGTGAGAGATGGAGATGATCACCAGTAGGTTCAAAAATACTGTAACTGCTGAAATCAATGAGAAGAAGATGTACAGTGTTATATAAGTAGATGTTGATATTGAAGCCTTTCTGCAAGATGAGTTTCTGTTTTGATAACAGTATTGAGAATATTCTTGTTCCTCCATTTTAATAAAGGGTAAAAATGCTGCAATTCTGTTTCTGTGTTGTCCTGTGTGATCCTGTCAGGTCAGCCTTCTGACACTCTCAGCTTTGCCTCTCCTTTTATCTCTCACACACACATACAATTGTTTAGAGAAATGGATTGTGAAAACATGAAATGTGACATGATTGGATGTTTATATGATGCCTAGCCTGCCCTCCAGTTGTACTAATGAATAACGATGAGAAACATTTTTTATACACTGCTCAAAAAAATTAAAGGGAACACTTAACACAATATACAGGTCCTTCTCAAGACATTAGCATATTGTGATAAAGTTCATTATTTTCCATAATGTGATGATAAAAATTAAACTTTTATATATTTAAGATTCATTGCACATCAACTGAAATATTTCAGGTCATTTATTGTTTTCATACTGATGGTTTTGGCATACAGCTCATGAAAACCCAAAATTCCTATCTCATCATATTTCATCTGAACAATAAAAGAAGTGTTTGTAATACAAAAAAAGAAAAGAAAAAGTCAACCTTCAAATAATTATGTTCAGTTATGCACTCAATACTTGGTCGGGAATCCTTTTGCAGAAATGACTGCTTCAATGCGACGTGGCATGGAGGCAATCAGCCTGTGGCACTGCTAAGGTGTGATGGAGGCCCAGGATGCTTCGATAGCGGCCTTAAGCTCATCCAGAGTGTTGGGTCTTGCGTCACAATATCACAATATCCCACAGATTCTCTATGGGGTTCAGGTCAGGAGAGTTGGCAGGCCAATTGAGCACAGTAATACCATGGTCAGTAAACCATTTACCAGTGGTTTTGGCACTGTGAACAGGTGCCAGGTCGTGCTGAAAAATAAAATCTTCATCTCCATGAAACCTTTCAGCACATGGAAGCATGAAATGCTCCAAAATCTCCTGATAGCTAGCTGCATTGACCCTGCCCTTGATAAAACACAGTGGACCAACACCAGCAGCTGACATGGCACCCCAGACCATCACTGACTGTGGGTACTTGACACTGGATTTCAGGCATTTTGGCATTTCCTTCTCCCCAGTCTTTCCCCTAGACTCTGGCACCTTGATTTCCGAATGACATGCAAAATTTGTTGTTGTTTTGTTGTGCTGCTTCTCTGTAGCCCAGGTCAGGCGCTTCTGCCGCTGTTTCTGGTTCATAGTGGCTTGACCTGGGGAATGCGCACCTGAAGCCCATTTCCTGCACACGCCTGTGCACGGTGGCTCTGGATGTTTGTACTCCAGACTCAGTCCACTGCTTCCGCAGGTCATCCAAGGTCTGGAATCGGTCCTTCTCCACAATCTTCCTCAGGGTCCGGTCACCTCTTGTCGTTGTGCAGCGTTTTTTGCCACACTTTTTCCTTCCCACAGACTTCCCACTG
>JACXGM010032871.1:0-12481 GCA_016801145.1 Umbra pygmaea | reverse complement strand
CTGTTTACACACGGATAAATGATCATTATTAGGTCAGAGAGTTAGGTAGGAAATATCCAACCACGTCTATTCTATAAATCCTCTATAGGCATTTATTAAGCATTTCTCGGTTCTTAACCCAAACTATTGCAAAAGGGAAAAGGAAATATATCATTTATTAATGTATTAATTTATTGTGCATATTAATTGGTATCCTTTTTACTCCCGACTACATTGTAACGCAATAGACAGACGGTGGTGGAATGCCCCGACAATAGAAATGGAATGGATAGAAAGGCCATTCCAATTCAAATCAATGTAGCACAATGGTCAGAGCGGCAGCCATTTTTATGTGTACCATTGCATTGCAAAGATTTAGTGGCCTACTTCCGCATTAAACCAATTTGCGTGTTGTCACCATGACAACTAACAACAATCGCCATTTTGTTGTGTACTAATCGATTGACTACGCCAAGCAGTTCATTGGCCTTTCTATCCACTCTATGTCTATGGCCCCGATATGTGAATTCAACTAAAATATAACAGTGAACAATCAGTGTTCAACCTACAATCTGTTGAGATACCTCTTCAAACGCAGAAACGAAGCGCAATCACACAATCTCCGTATGTCCATATTTTCGTTTAACGAGTCGACCAGATAGCTAAATTACGAATCCTACTATGGCTACGCCAAGACCCGCCCTATGCCTACCTCTGATTGGCTGAGCTCACTTTGTGAGTGTTTTTTTGCCTACTGGATTATATTACAACATTCACGGTTAAAGATAGGGTTAAGGCTAGGCATCAGGTTACTAACGGTTATGGTTAGGCATGCCGTTACTGAGGTTAACGTTAGGATTAAGGTTATTGTTAACATTACAAAAACTGTGTTGAAGAGCATAGCCAATCAGAGGTAAGCATAGGGCGGGTCTTGGCATTGCCATAGTAGGATTCGTTTATTACCATTGTAATTAACACCCCTCAAACTCAGTTATATCAGTTAATGATTCTGACAACATATGATTTCTTCAAACTGCCCCTTGTGAAACAGTCTCCAATTTACTCATTATGACAATTGAATGGATGTTTTAATTCTAGGTGTGAATATGTAAAAAATCTTGGCAATAACAGGCTACACTAATAATACTTTGAATTGAGAAGGTGTGATTTTAATACTTATTTCAGCAACCCATTTTAAAATTCACAACCTGGGTGAGCTAAACTATGCACTTGCAACCATTTTAAGACTACTGATGAGAACGTATATTTGTCATTTCCTAATTACCAGTAGCTCATTTTGGAAGGCTGCTTTGCAAACTATTTATAGCAACAATTTCATTAATTAGCTGCAGTATTCTTTTCATGATGCATTTTGAAATGTTCAATTCATTGGCACAATAAGCAGGCTACAAACAAATAATTTACTTTGAAAGTTGATACTTTGAAAGGCTCATCATTATAGGCTATTCACAGCACAGTGTTAGGCCAACAGTACATTATTTCGATGAAATAATTTTTTACTTGCTTAAACCAAGTTGATTTTAATTGTCTGGGTTAATTTGATTTCTGCAAAGAGTGGATGCAATTGTTTGCATGAAGTTTAGAGTTTAGCTTCCCTGACAAGATTCTGAGTTCCACATGCAATCACTTCCATACCCTTCCCACCTACGTCCTAAATTCCATCCATCCCTCATTCATCCATTCCCCTCTTAATGCTCAGTTTGACCCAATCTTTCATCTCTCCACCCCACAGGGTCTCTCTTCAACTGGGGCTAAGGAGATCCTTCCTCACAATGGCCCCAATAGCCTCCCACCAACTCTCCTTACTGGGTGAAGTTCTGCACATCTCCAGTGGCTTCATTTAAGTCAAGATAATGCAAGATTCTTGTAATCTCTCCATTTTACTGTTCACAGTTGCACCTGGGCATTGTGCTCATAGTTGTTGTCATTAACCCTGGTTTGTTCTACTACCAAGAGTTCAAAGACAATGGATTCCCTGAACAACCTGGTCCCACAGGTTAGAGGTCTATTCAATCACAGAAGTGATACACTGTTCATTTTAATGGAAAGGCTGTGATTTTGTGTTAGCAAAGCATTGGCTAGTGATTATAGAATGCAGTCTTTGCTAACATAAAATTAGGAACATGCAAGTACCGTGTTGGACCCCTTTTTGCCTTCAGAACTGCCTTAATTATTCGTGGCATAATGGACATGCTGGAATCATTCCTCTGACATTTTTATCCATATTGACGTTATTGCATCATGCAATATCTGCAGCTGCAAATCCATGCAGCTGCACATCTATTATGCAAAACTCCCATTCCACCACATTCAAAAAGAAACCATGATGTGAGCTTTGTGGAAATTATCAACAATGCTCAGGCAGGCTGTAGCATTCAAAAAATGCTCAACTGGTACTAAGGGGCCCAAAGTGTGCCAAGAAAATATCCCCAACACCATTATACCATTACCACCAGCCTGACCGTTCATACAAGAAAGGATGGATCTATGCTTTCATGTTGTTTACGCCAAATTCTGACCATACCATCTGAATGTCACACCTTAAATCGTGACTCAGACCAGTCAAAGTATTTCCAATCTTCTATTGTCCAAATTTGGTGGTCCTGGGCAAATTGTAGCCTCAGTTTCCTGTTTTTAGCTGACAGGAGTGGCACTCGGTGTGGTCTTCTCCTGCTGTAGCCCATCTGCTTCAAGGTTTAACATGTTGTGCATTCAGAGATCCTCTGAATACCTTGGTTGTATCAAGTGTTTATTTGAGTCACTGTTGCCTTTCTATCAGCTTGAACCCATCTAGCCATTTCTGCCATCAACAATGCATTTTTGCCCAGAGAACAGCAGCTCACTGGATAGTTTCAGTTTTCCGGACCATTCTATGTCAAATCTAAATATGGTTGTGCTAGAAAATCCCAGTAGATCAGCATTTTCTGGCACCAACAAACAAATTCTAGGGTAGGTCCGGGGCGTTCCTCATGGCGTTTTCTACAGTTATAGTATGCACCGAATAGCCTAATAACTTGCATCCTACGTTCTTACTTGTACTTAAATGTGCGCATTTCCTTGAGGATTCAAATATTTTTTACCTATAATTTTACAAATATTAGGCTACATAAAAATAGCAATGAGAAAAACAATATCACAGTTCGCTATTTGAACTCTACTGGACACATGCTGAGGAAAATAGTTTTTTTCAATAGCTAACGCGTGGAGTCTTTTGAATGATTATGCTTTTTAGGCGCATTTAAATCAGTTTTCTTTCTTTTTTAAATAGCAATAAATACAGTTTTACAGCTTTAAGCATGGTCTCTGAATGACGAGGTAGACTGTTGTTATCATCAATATGAAATATATGCATAGGACTGAACATTTCCATTGAAACATTTACTATGGCCATCTATGGATAATCTGTCAAGCGCATCATAGCGCTCTTAAATGTGGAGGAAGTATCTACTTGGAGTATCGGGCCTTTTTCAAAAGTACAAGTACTGATGCCCAGTATCGGGCCGATACCAAGTACTGGTATCGCCCATCCCTAAGGCCCTGCTAATAAAATATATAAAAATCCATCAAACTCACCAAAGCTGCTCATTATTTGAAAACGAAGTCTGTCCTCCTTTCTCTTTTAAAAAGACTTGACATGGTTGTACAGCACATCTTTGCGTTAAGTTCCAATAAAAGATGTTGCCCAGTGCTGAGAGTCGATCCTGCCCAGTCTTATATTCGCCACCGAAGCTACTTCCTTACCTCCATCTACCATTATGCTAAAAGTAAAAAATCTAACAATCTGAAAACTGAAAGTTTGAAGAAATCGGAAAAGGGTGTAAGTTAAGCTAGATCTTGTTCGGATGGTGAACTTTTTTAAAAAAAATTGTTGAACTACCACTCCTATCAGCAACAGAAACGATGCTGACGTAAGGCTAGGCCTGCAGAAACGCTTTAGTTGGTCAAAGAACACACCCAACATGGTAAAGTTGAAATCTGATTGGTTAAAAATATCACAATCAACAACATTGTCCTGATGGGCTTCAACAGCAGACGGTTTTCACTCGGAATTCTGAATGCCCTAGTCTCCTGGAGACAACACAGATGAAAAAATCTTATTGGACAAAAGCTTTCATTTATATGAGCTGCGCTGAAAGCAAGGCAACTGAAAAGAGCATATTGTAGCAATGAAATTACCTTATAGAATAATTTAAATGAACTTCGTAAAATATATATTGTTAATGAAAAAATATATTCAAGAATAATATATGTAAAAAATATGTTCTGACTATCTTTGGGCGTCTTTTCTGATAAAATACCATTTGTTAAAAAAGTTAATTATAATCAAGAAATGTTGGAATAAACATTGTTTATCATGAAGAATTATATATTGAACAAGGTTTTCATCATTATAAAGATACATTTTACATTCAGTATTTATGGAAATGATGAGCCTCATTGAACACACATTCACGCCAGTCTTATACATGAGAGAGTGTTGTGTGTGTGTTGTAAATGTATGTCTTGCATTTGATGCATGTGTACTTTGACTTGTTGGCCATGATTGGTTGGTCCTGGGGCTGGCTGTTGATTGGCTGGTCCTGGGACTGTCTCCTGACCGGCTGGTCCTCGGGCTGGCAGTTGACAGGCTGGTCCTGGCTGTCTATTGACTCCTCCTCTTTCTCAACTCACTGTCACTATCCAATCTGACAGAGACAAGATCCTCATGTTCGGAACAGTCATCATTTTCCAAAGACACTCCTTTAGCATTAGGTTTGTTGATATCTAAGGCCCTCTAAAGAGAGAATATTTTTGTGATAATGATTGATTGTGGTAAGGAGCCACCTACCCAAATCTGTTTATTTGTCGTAGTTCCAATTTGCAGCTGGGCTTAGCGTATTAGATATTTTGAAATAACATTGTGCAGTTTCACACAAGACATTGTTTAGTTTCACAAACTATAGAGGGAAGAGACTGTGGTAACAATGATATACCATATAACCATCTGTGTGTAAATACTCACACTATAGAGGGTGGATAGTGCGGGAAAAGTAGGACCAGATAGGTTCTCGGTGCAGAGTGTGTGCGTTGGGGAGGGGGGGGCGTACACACAAACCCAACCAGCTGGCACAGGTAGGATGAATAAATAGTGCAAGCGAACACTTTGTTACATTTCTGTCATGTTTACATGTTTTCACCTGTTTTATTACCCTTGGGTCTAATGGACCTGAACATCACATACAGTATGTAATGTAAATGTGTAGGGGGGTACCCAGTGTGCACTCGATGAAAATGTGTTCTTGTACATGTTCTTCACAGAAAATGAGCCAAGGCCAATGAGTCTCAGGTTGAAAAAAATATTTTTTGGTATACTTGTTCTTTTAGTAAACATTGAAAATGGGTCTCACAAACCCGAGCATCACACAAGAGTTAAGCAGATTGTGTTGACCATGTCTAAATGCCTAAATGCATTGACTTGCTGCCACTTGATGGGCTGATTACATATAGTGTTTGCGTTAATAAACAGTCGAACAGGTGTACCTGATGAAGTTGCCGGTACTGTATGTAATGCTGTATGTAGTGTAATCAAAATGTACATCTTAACACAGTGTCTACACATGCCTACAGATTTTTATTAACTCTCACTTGCCTAGTAGTAAACCCTGGTTATGCATGATGGTGAGATGATGAACATTGACAATGAAGAAGTCGTGGTTGGTGAATTAGTAGAGGTGAAAGGAGGAGGCCGGATCCCTGCTGATTTTCGCATCATCACTTTCAGCAGCTGCATGGTGGGTAATTTAAAATCCATTACATAATGTGTCACTCATGTGTCAGTCACTGTTGAATTGATGCAATTCGCTTTTTCCACTCAGGTGGACAACTCTTCTCTCACTGAATCTGAGCCCCAAACTCGTTGTCCGAACTTGTTCTGATGAGATCTCCTATTGGTTCTCATTTTCAGTGGGTCTGTAACATAAGATTTCTTATCAGTTCTGAATTAAACCTGCTCACACCGGTAATACTTCTCTAAATATCTATCAGATATTGGGAGACCTCATTGTAAGTGGTTCTTTATGGATCTTGTATTAATTCTAAATGAAACCTACAATATATCTAATTGTTCTTTGTGACAAGTATCCAGCAAATTAGATTAACAAACAACTAAAAAATAAATGTATTCAGGAACTGGCAGTGGTTGGAGGAACTTCCTGTAGACACTCAATGATGTACACCAACAGGGGCAGACTCATGCAGGGTATTTAATAAACATAAACACTCTTTTGAAATGAAAGACCAAAGCCTTGAATAGGGTAAACAGACTCTTTCAATATACCAAGGAGCAGTGATATTTATGATATCCTTATCGCCTGCATGTGAAAAAGCTACAACAAAAGTGTCAGTCAGGTGTTTATTTAATTAATGTGATTTGGTTGCATTGTAGGTGTAAAAACATTACCCTCGTCTCTCCTAACATTTAGAAAACAGGAAGGCTAGCTAGTTATTTATACTAAGGGTTCACTTAGCTTACTAGTTCACTTAGCTAACTTGTTAGCAACAGTCATATCGTTAACAACTGCTTATTAATAGCCAGCTGGGTCACTTTGATTACTATGAACACATAAATATTTAAACAAAAAATGTGATATTCAACCAGTCAGGCCAATTAATAAAAAATTACCTAGTGCATCTTTGACAATCACCATCAAGTTGCTAACATTAACATACTGGATTGCTAATGTAAAATATAGATGCTAGCTAGCAATAATAATAATATTAATAATAATGGTACTTAGCCGTTTTCAAGGACCCAAAGACGCTTTACAAAATAGCAAACAAATAACAATTAAAAAAAAAACGAAAAAGACAACAACTCAACGGGAATTACACAGAGAGCAGAGGCTGTGGGAAGGCTTGTTTAAACAAGAAAGAAGGAAGATGTTAATAGATTCAGAGTCATGGATGGATTAATGCAACAAGTTCTAAAGTCTGTTGTACGACAGCAGATTGAGCGTGTGGGTTGAATGGGAGAAGAAGGTCCAAAAAGTAGGGGGGAGCAAGGTGGTGGAGTGCTTTATAAGTCAGGAGTATTTTGTACCGAATGCGCTGGGAGACAAGAAGCCAGTGGAGCTCATGGAAGATATGGGTGATGTGCAGCCAGGACTTAATTTATTATCTATCCATCGATCTATCGTCATCTATTTATATATCTATCTGCTCCGCCAGACAGAGACATTGATAAGAATATATCAGTCTGTAGTGCTCGTGAAAAGTGTGATGGGCATTGAACTCCTCCAGGTGAAAGTGGTGCAAATTGTGACCAGTGCTAGGTGACGTCAAGTTTGTGTGTTTAGGGGGGGTTTGGAGCAAAGCAGAACAAAGTCATGAATGGAACAGTTTGTTCAGACAGAGCAGCTAACTACATTGACTGATGTCGTCAGAGAGACATCCAAAGGTAACTATCAAGATTAAACTCTCAGAACAGCAGATCAGCAAACATTAAGTAAAACATTCAGACTGTCTGAATAGCCTTTATGACTATCTTACTATCCGCTACCTGGCAATTTAGGTGTGGGCTACCCGTGAATGAGTTTAGTGCAAAGTATGTAAATGTTTGGACACCACCCAATATTTTAGGAATAGATTAATCTGGGGCAGGGCGAATCAGAGGAGATGAAAGAGAGAGAGGAGAGAGTAGCAGCTCAGTCAGAGGAGAGTAACGAGAGAGGAGCAGCTCAGTCAGAGGAGGAGAAAAGAGAAAAGAGAGAGAGACAGATTATGCACAGACTCAATGAGCACAACCTTGCCATAGAAACAGGCCGACACAGGCAGATCTGGCAACCCAGGGAGGAGTAATTGTGCTCATTCTGCCAACAGAGAGATCTTGAAACGGAAGTACACTTTCTTCTACACTGCAAAATATATGCAGTTATATGAGAAATATTTTTCCTCAAATTTAAAAACATGGACATACATTTTGAAATAAAGCGTGATTTTGAGAAAGTGCAATATATTTTCCTGCCACGCCCATAGAGAGAGTCAGATCAACAACGAACAAGCATAGAGCAATGATACCTGGGCCTAATTCTGTGTAAATATTCAGATTTACTGTAATTGTTTGTTATTTGCTATTTTGTTAATATCATTTCATATGTACAGTGTTTATGTTTGCTTTGGCAATGTATGCATAAACACATTCCATAGCAGTAAAGCTATTTTAATGTGAATTTGAGCGGAGCAGCTCAGTCAGATGAGGAGCAAAGTGAAGAGTAGGCAGTCAGGTTGGGATCCCACTTAGATGGAAACACCTAGATTCAAACCCTGGTTATACACCACTCTGTTACAGGAGTGATTTTGTTTTTTATGAGTTCATTTTGCAAAATAAATCAATAGTAAGAAGTTGACAAAATTTATTTTAAAATGGGCTTTATCCTTTATAACACGCTCTTTAGTTGTTGCAACGGTTATCATGGGGTTCATCGTCTGACCTTTGCCTACACAAACATATGAGTAACTGGACCTTTTCAACACATAGTTAAGTTCCCATGATCTACGGTATCTTAACAGTTATGTGCTGTGTGTTTATGTAGGGGAGCCGAGTCAGTTTGGTGTCTCTGGCATGTTCATGAGGCCTACTGCTGTAGGATAGAAACTTTTCCTGTGGCAAGAGTTCTTGGTGTTGATAGACTTCAAACTTCTGTCAATGGGAAGCGTTCTGAATAGTCCATTTCTGGGGGGAAAGGGATCGGCCACAACCTTTGTTGCTTTCCTCTTAGATCCGGAGGTAAGTCTTGTAACAGAGGCAGATTGCAGCCAATCACCCTTTTTGCAGAGTGAATGATGAGCTGTAGCCTTCCCTTGCCCTTGGCGGAGGCTGCAGGGTAACAGACGGTGATTGCCTACAGTGAAATTACAGTGCCTTGCGAAAGTATTCGGCCACCTTGAACTTTTTGACCTTTTTCAGGCTTCAAACATAAAGATATGAAACTGTAATTTTTTGTGAAGAATACACAACAAGTGGGACACAATCATGATGTGGAACGAAATTTTTGGAATTTCAATCTTTTTTAACAAATAAACAACTGAAAAACAAACACAGCCCACTGAATACGACATATATAAGGTACTTTGACACAATGTGAAACTGAATGTATTGAACTTCACTGAAAGCAATCAAAAAGTTCATCTCAGTATTGATCTTACTACCAGAACCCAAAACTAGTGCTGGGCAGTATGACCAAAAATGTATATCATGGTATTTTTCAAAATTCTACCGGTTTCAGGGTTTATGACGTTTTTTATTTTTTCATGCATAATCAGGTGTTCCCAGCATTTTCTACTGGTTGAGAGAGGAATTATTGCAGTAGATTGAGGTAGGATGGTCTATTTTACTGTCATGATGAGTGAATATTGTAGAATAATTCCACACTACTAGTAATACAGGTTTGCATGGCCCAAGAAAATGATCCTGTTTACAGGAATTAGAATGAGCTGACGTTAACATCACACATTGTTGATATTCCAAGACGTGCTTGCGGCTAAGTGGAGGAGCGAGTTGCTCATTTTGCCTCCTCCCGCGTATAATGGTTGTTTGGTTGACGTTGGATTTAAAAAAATCAAATAACCTCCAAACAACAGGCGCGGCTCCTCTTTTTGGCACAAGTTCTTCTGTGTTATCATGTTTACCGTAACGTAACACCAGGGGCCTCACTTATAAACGTGGCGTACGCACAAAAGAAGACGTACGCAGCTCTCTACGCAATAATTGGGATTTATAAAAAGCAAACTTGACGGAAAAATGTGTGGTCCTTCACGGCAACTCTGACCCAGGCGTACGCATAAAAAACGGGTGAAATGAGAAATGTTGACACCGTTGGCAGATGGATGAAACACGTAGGCTACTGTAGATCCTTTTGAAACTGCAGAGCGTTGTGTAACTGAAATCGAAATACTGCCTGTCATTAATAGTATGAAGATGTCACGAAGCCATGCTTACAATTAACAGCCTGCAGAGAAATACAAACAATATAAAACAAGATTGTAACGTAAATGCAAATTAAGCACATATTGCACATATTTGCAAAAAGAACACTCAAATATATTATGTAGGCTAATTATATTGGCATGATATGTAATTATAAATTTATTTAAT
This sequence comes from Umbra pygmaea, assembly GCA_016801145.1. NCBI lineage: Eukaryota > Metazoa > Chordata > Actinopteri > Esociformes > Umbridae > Umbra > Umbra pygmaea. The sequence continues at coordinate 2,349 of JACXGM010032871.1, read as the reverse complement.
AAATAATACGGTAAACAGAACTAAATCATGTTTAAAACTAATATTATTGTCGATGTCTCGCGGTGCAGATAGATAGATAGATAAAGAGATGGTGATAGATAGTCTTTATTGTCCATTGGGGAATATTGTTTTCGTAGTATACATGTCGTAATCAGATACAGAAACAAAGTGTTCATTGATATGCATTTAGTTTGTATTATTTTTAAATGTGTTCCATCCTGACGCATGTCTTAACCATTTTAAAAGGTGCAAGAAATTCCATTTGTGCGGAACTATTTTCCATTTACAATTAGATTAATACCGACATCTTTATTATTGATTATCAGATACCATCAAATGGATGGTTGTAAAAAGCCATGCCATCACAATGCATAATGACGTACAATAGCTAGCTGATCTTGCACTGTTAGAAGATAATACTAATAATAATAGCCTAATGCATATTATTTATTGGCGCCTTTCATAACACTAATAACAGGATTTCTGGCAACTGGCACTTTCCTGATGGAATTGACTGACAGGTCAGGGATATCTCAGCCAACCCTTTGCCGGGTTATGGTTATATATCGGTATAATAGGCTTGTCGCATAGGCTTGTCGCATGATTACATGAAGTTTCCATACACGGCGAGTGAACAGGCAAACAAAAAAGCACATTTTGCAGCTATGTCCAGCTTCCCCAAATGTAATCGGTGCTATTGCCATAATGGCAACAAATGAGAATGAACATGCTTTCATTAATCAAAAGCATTTTCATTCCACCAATGTCAAAATAATTTGTGATGCAGACATGTTGCTATAATGTATCCAATTTTCCCCCACCCGTGGCAGACACACTTTCGCGATGAAGCGCTAGACGCTTTGACATTGACTGATATCTGACCACTTTTTATTTGGGCCACGGTCCAACTTTCTTACAGCGTCTGCAACCTTTTGCCACTCCAACGCCTTTTCGGCATTGGTAATAGGCACACTGTGTGTAATGAACACTCCAAAGTGTATAAAGAACACAGGTTTATTGTAAACAGGTATGAACTGTCCAAGGAAAAGGCACAGAATAATCCAAAACAAGGCAGAGGTCAAACCGGAATAGCATATATATGGCTAAAGTACAACTAGGGAAATCCACAGGCAGAATAATCCAAAAAACAGGCAGAAGTCAGACCGGAAAAGCAAACATATAGCTAAGGTACAACTAGGGAAATCCACAGGCAGAATAATTCAAAAACAGGCAGAGGTCAGACCGGAATAGCAACAACACATGAATGAATGAATGCTCAGTAAGAAGAAACTTTTACTTACAATACCTCGCAAGGAGGCTATGGATGTGTGTGGCTTAAATACTAGATGAGTGAGAGCAGGTGAATGGAATTAGGCTAATGATGTCCGGGTATGGGAAATGTAGTTCTTTAGAGACCTGACTAGGGAAGCTGTAGTCCACAGGAAGTAGAACTGGTGAATGGGAATTGTAGTTCTGAGCGGGATGGAACAGGGAAGTGGCAGTGTCCAGGGAAGGGGAACTGGGGAACGTTACAGAACCCCCCCCCAAGGCGCAGCTCCAGAGGCGCCAAAAGGAGGACACGCCACAGGACACCAGGCGGCCGAAGAACCAGGCAGGTGACCGCAGCAGCAGAAACCAGGCGGGCGGAGGCACCCCAGGGCGAAGCCGTCGAGCAGACAGGGCTGGAGGACAGAGCCACGGCGGTCCGGAGGACGGAGGCAGCAGCGACGGACCGGAGGGACGAAGAATCAACGGTGGGCCGGAGGATGGAGGCAGCAGCGACGGACCGGAAGGACGAAGCAGCAACGGTGGTCCGGAGGGCGGAGGCAGCAGCAGCGGACCAGATGGACGAAGAATTAATGGAGGTCCGGCCGAGCAAGGGAGAAGCAGAAGCCGAGGCGAAGGCGGACCAGGCACCGGAACCACAGCAGACACAGGAAACTGCAAAAACACAGCACAAACAGACACGGACAAACAGACAGACACAGACACAGGGGCAGACACTGGCACTGGGAGAGTAGCGGGACATGGCACTGGGAGAGGAGCGGGACATGGCTCTGGGAGAGGAGCGGGACATGGCTCTGGGAGAGGAGCGGGACATGGCTCTGGGAGAGGAGTGGGACATGGCTCAGGGAAAAGGGCAGGCTCTGGGAAAAGGGCAGGCTCTGGGAAAAGGGCAGGCTCTGGGAAAAGGGCAGGCTCTGGGAAATGGTTAGGGACCAGGGAAGGGTCATGGTCAGGCAAGGGCACGGTGACAGGCAAGGGCACTGTGACAGGCAAGGGCACTGTGACAGGCAAGGGCACTGTGACAGGCAAGGGCACTGTGACAGGCAAGGGCACTGTGACAGG
>JACXGM010032870.1:0-12480 GCA_016801145.1 Umbra pygmaea | reverse complement strand
CCGAAAGACGGCACCCTATGCAGGGCAGATGTCCCCATCACTGCCCTGGGGCATTGGGAAAGATCTTTAGACCAGAGGGAAGAGTGCCCCCTACTGGCCCTCCAACACCACTTCCAGCAGCACTGGTCTCCCATCCAGGGACTAACCAGGCCCAACCCTGCTTAGCTTTAGAAGCAAACCAGCAGGGCAATACAGGGCTAATAGAATGCCTTATATCTGCACCCTGAGTGTCACGTTGAAGTATTGAACAACATATTTATTATGTGATCAATATATTAATCATGTGTTTAATCAAGTGATATGTTAATCAATGCATTATAAATAACAGTGTAATGAGCACAACTTGAGTATTATGAACATACCTATATTGGAAACTTATAAGCTGAAAACACATGTATTGAAATACTATTAGAGCCTGTTAGAACTAGAGGCCTTGAAGGCCTCACTGTTTTTGTAGACAGTATAATTATTAATCTGCTATAAGAACACCTAGTAGTGCAATAGTATCAAGTCACAATGGTGCATTGAAATACCCTCAAGCAGGAGGCCTCAATGCCACAAGGCCTCAGTCGAGCTAATGGGAGTAAACAGGCCTGAAAGCTTCATTGTTTAAGGAGTTCTGGGTTCTGTGCCACCAAGTACATCATGGGATGTTACTGTCAAGGACATCCAAGAGCACGTGTACACACGTGTGAACACATTAACATAAATTAACATAAAGGGATGACATAGTTTGAAATAGTGAAAGTCAATGGTTGAAAAGGTCACAAGGTTGATCAGGGCCGCCCAAGTAATTATCATATGGGTGGGCATAACTGATAAGGGTTCATATAAAATGGCTGTACAACCTTGATGTCTCAGGTATTCTTCGGGTATTCTGATGCTGAAGATGCTCGGCTTTATGTTTGCTCAATAAAGTCTTTTTGGATCATAAGAGCTGCTGTATGGAATAATTCTTTGAATTTGGATAATTGATATTTCTCTATCGTATAAGGATTATTTTCCACTACAATATGCAGATGCAGGCCTCGCGGCTTAACTTTTTTCCACAAATGCAAAAATCTCATGTGCTAAAACAATTTTGCACATTTGAATTAATATGTATTAATCCCAGGACAAGAAGATCATACTACCATTTTCTATAGAGCTACTGTTAGCCAGTCTACAGACAATTGAAATGCGATAGCATCTCGCCTGCTGTCCGGCCCGGTATAATTTGCATTCTATTAATAATATGCGTATTTGAACAAAATTGGAATTGTTTTCTAAAATGTTATATTTACATAACCTAAATAATTACATAGCCTATATCACCTTGAATGTACCCTATAGTCAATATCTGATCATTGCAAATTATTTTTTAAACATTCTGACATGCCATTCAAACCTGCATTAAACCTACATTTCTTTTGTGTTCCATTTTCAAATCAGCCGAAGTCGCAATCATATTTAGCAACTTTAGATCTTCCCTCTTTATATGTTTTACCATTATGCTAAATATTAATCTCTAACATACTACAAGAACTGTTCGCGTCAGGTAAGAATTTGATAATGCGGCTCGTTGGGAGAATATCAATCTCATATTGGTGTTCTTTAGATGTGGAGAAGTTAAAATATATGTTATTTTTTATATTTCATCTTTTCATCATTCATTATGAACTGCTTCATCTTGTTTTTAAACATATAGGCTACGTTAGTAACCAGTGTTATATGCAAGTTATGTTTTACTGACCATCGTCCCGTAAACGTCCCAAAGTCGGTTATGAACCATCCCAGACATATTATTATACTATATAAAGGGGGACGCCTTGTATTTCGAGCCCTGGCCGAAGCAGCCATTGCGCATCAAGTATAACATAATCTTTTATAGGCTACACCTAATTTCCCAGACCTTGATCACTTATTTACACATAATCCACGAGATCAATTGAGCTTCACACGTGAGTGATTTTGCCCACTTGTTACTGCGTTTCATCCTTGGGAGGTGGATCGGTGCGTCATGCCTCCTGTGTGTTATGGATGAGCCAGAGTCAGGTTCACAGAGACAATTGCATTTTCCGATGCCAATCTTGTAGTTGCACAGCACAGCGAGTATATATTTTATCTGTGGTAAGTAATCCGTGCTGCGCGCAATATTAACCATATACAGAGGTTGACATGCATTTTCTGAATGATTTTTGTAGTTCGTTTGACAACCTCAAGTAGGCTATAACAGAAGTGGTGGCAGATTAAGGTAGGCCCTAATAGCATTTCCCGTTTGGGTTTTAGAATTTTGATGTGAGTCATCCACATCAAAGTTCAAAATTTTATTTGCGGATGTAATTATGTTTTTAGAATAGTCAACGTCATAGACGTAGCACCGCTACGTTGGAGTTTACCCCGGTGGACGAGAGGGTCGCCTCCCTGCGCCTGCGGGTTGCTGGGGGGAAAACTCTGACTTTTGTTTGTGCATATGCACCAAACAGGAGTTTAGAGTATTCGGCCTTCTTGGAGACCTTGAATGGAGTCCTGTATGGGGCTCCAGTTGGGGATTCCATAGTTCTGCTGGGGGACTTCAACGCGCACATGGGCAATGATGGAGACACATGGAGAGGCGTGTTTGGGAAGAACAGCCTTCCTGATCTAAACCCGAGTGGTTGTTCGTTGTTGGACTTCTGTGCTAGTCATGGATTGTCTATAACGAACACCATGTTCGAACATAGGGATACTCATAAGTGTACTTGGTACCAGAGCACCCTAGGCCGAAGGTCAATGATCGATTTTATAATCGTTTCATCTGATCTGAGGCCATATGTTTCGGACACTTGGTGAAGAGAGGGGTGGAGCTGTTAACCGATCACCATCTGGTGGTGAGTTGGTTCAACGGGTGGGGGAAGACTCTGGACAGACCTGGTAAACCCAAACAGACTTTCAACTCATGCCTCCGGCAGAGCTTTTCGTGCATCCCTGTGGAGGTTGGGGGCATTGAACCCGAGTGGACAATGTTCAAAACCTCCATTGGTGAAGCTGCGGTGGGGAGCTGTGGTCTTAGGGTCTTGGGTGCCTCAAGGGGCGGTAACCCACGGACACCGTGGTGGACAGTGGTGGTCAGGGAAGCCGTCCGACTGAAGAAGGAGTCTTTCCGGGATATGTTATCCCAGAGGACTCCAGAGGCAGTTGCAGGGTACCAAAGGGCCCGAAGGGCTGCAGCCTCTGCCGTGAAAGAGGCAAAGCAGCGGGTGTGGGAAAAGTTCAGAGAAGACATGGAGAAGGACTTTTGGTCGGCACCAAAGTGCTTCTGGAAAACCGTCCACCACCTCAGAAGGGGGAAGCGTGGAACCATCCAAGCTGTATACAGTAAGGGTGGGACTTTGTTGACCTCAACTGAGGAGCTAATAGGGCGGTGGAAGGAGCACTTTGAGGAACTCCTAAATCCTACTTCTATGCCCTCTATATTAGAGGCAGAGCTAGAGGATGATGGGGGAGTGTCGTCAATTTCCCTGGTGGAAGTCACTGAGGTAGTCAAACAACTCCACAGTGACAAAGCCCCAGGGATTGATGAGATCCGTCCAGAAATGCTGAAGGCTCTGGGTGTGGAGGGGCTGACACGCCTCTTCAACATTGCATGGAAGTCTGGGACAGTGCCAAAGGAGTGGCAGACTGGGGTGGTGGTTACCCTGTTCAAAAAGGGGGACCAGAGGGTGTGTGCCAATTACAGGAGTTCACACTTCTCAGCCTCTCTGGTAAAGTCTACTCTAAGGTGCTGGAAACCGATAGTCGAACCTCAGGTTGAAGAGGAACAATGTGGATTCCGTCCTGGTCGTGGAACAACGGATCAGATCTTTACTCTTGCAAGGATCCTGGAGGGGGCTATATATATATATATATATGTATATGTATATGTGTATGCATATATATATATATATATATATATATATATATATATATATATATATATATATATATATATATATATATATATATATATATACACACACACACACATATATATATATATATACATTCATATATATATATATATATATATATATATATATAGATGCATATACATATTCACACACACACACATATATATATATATATATACATTCATATAAACATCCATATGTATTCATGTATTCATGTTTTCCTATATTCATATATTCATATATGCATACATATACATATACACATATAAATATATATATAAAACATATTGCACATTATGCTGACTAAATGTAAAATAATACAGTAATAAATGTGTTCACTTAGGAGTGCCTTTTGGGTAGAACATTAACGATTTGTAACAGCAACGAGTTGTAATAATCATCCTGTGAATGTTAAATTTATGTAAAGGATGTCAAATCTCATTCTTCGTTGTGTTACGACGAATGCACAGTGAGTGTTTGTCACCTTGTACTACCTAGATTCTTCATTTTGGCATCAGTTAAATTTCTTAAGGTCAATGTCAACCTAGTATTTATTATTTTGCCGTGTGTTCATGAATAATTTGAAGAACACCACTCCCTGCTTGGTCTCCCTTCCTCATCAATCTAAATACACACAACACTACACCAGCTGGTTGTGACACATTTTGTCAAGTTCACATTGATACAAGCAGTTCTAAAAAATGCTAAAGAAGGAGATAAGTCAATAATATGTACATTTCCAAGTATCACAATTCCACTGTTTAAAAAGGGGAACTACATTAATAACAAGAAGCTCAAATTGCTCAGGAACATTAATACTATGAGATAGAGTTGCATAACATACTTCTGGGCATAAATACAGACCCCACTCCCCTTTCTGTTCTGTCGCATATGAAAACATTATCATTATTAATTGAAATAGTGTCATCACCATTAGAGGCCCTTAGCCACATTTCAGAGCACAATAAAATGTCAGGGTTGGAATCCTTTACCCACAAGTCTTGCATGTCAAGTTTAAGGATGAAGAATGAGGTCAAACACTGATGTGCATTAACACAAACACTTGCCTTGCTTTAAATTCAAAGGGCAATATGATGTTTGCAAGGTAGGCAGAGTAGGCATATTACACATGCTTACATTGACAAATAAATGGATGGGTATAAGATTATCATGCTTAACACGTCTAGAAAAATAATATGTAACGGAAAGGTTCATGACAAAAGTGCTTAGAAATTATGGTAGGTATTACCTGCACAGGATTTGAGGTATTAGCAGTTGTAGTACCACATATAATCATTAATGAGTTAATTAACGGGGAGTTCATATTTTCAATATCCATCTTTAATTGAGATGTCACAAACTACTCTACTCTCTTCAGCATAAAAAGTTAAATGACAGTTTTTAGAGATTAGAGATGTCAAAATACAAAACTAGCAACCTTACCAGTATCAACTGAACCGCTGTGGAGATTCAGCACTGGCTGCTCTTGCTGATATGAAATACATTAACATTTCAGTCATTTAGCATATGCACTTCTCCAGAGCAACTTACAGTAAGTGCCTTGCTTAGGTTCACAATGTATTTTGGCCCACTCAGGAATTGATCCTTCAACTTTCTGTCAACTGTCTGGCTCCTTAACCACTTTAATATTATATAGTTAAAACCATTGTTTTAACTATACCTTGAAATTGGCACACTGTTTACTTTGGTTTTAGCTGATTCCTACTCCCAGAAGGAAAATTAAAACCTATGTACTGTATTGTAACATTTAAGTGATAACAACCGTATTGTTCAATGTTGTCTTTTTTATAACATTTTTTCTAAGTATTTATACAGTATTTAATTATATATTATTGATTAAAGTCAATTAAATGATTTTGATATCATTCCCATGTGTGCCTGAACCTTCGATGGGAGATCTGAATGGATAGTTGGCCAAGGAAAATTGGCATCTTTGGAGAGTTCTATTCTGTTACACAAGAAAACATTTATATGGCCCATTGGGAAGAAGAAAGTTCAGGGCTACTGAACTCTATCTGAACTATATTGTGCCCTTGAGCAAAGCATCTAACCCTAAAGCTCCTAAATTAGAGAGTCTGTTAAATAAGTAACAATGTTTGAGAAATAAATAACAAACATTAAAGCTTGAAGCCTAGTAAGTCCACAAAAGTGTGTTGTACCCACTTTAACAATTTATTTTTCATTATTTCTAAGCAGGTTTTAGGTCCCATACACAAATCGTATTTATGTTATCACATAAAAATTACCTTGTCTGTTCAGCATGACATGAAACTGCTAGCTTGATGAGGTAAAAGGGGACCTACAAACCACTAATAAACTGAAGAATAAATTATTGGAGGAACATAGTGCATGCAGATGATGTGAGGGGAATTTTCCTGGTATGGTTTGGTGCACTTATCCCCTTAAAGGGAATGGTCACAGAAAATCATAACAAAGTTGTTTGACCAGATCTCAACCCTATTGAGCAATCACCATATCTTTTGAAATAATGGTTTTCCATCCCTCCAGAGACACTTAGAAACCATGCCAAAAGCATTTTCTTCCAACACCATACTGAGTCACTTGTTTCTTTTAAAGATTTTTTTGTGGGTGTAGAATCTTTTTTGTAAAATATTTTTAATGACAGAAGAGTGGGAAGCATAGTTTAGGGAGAGAGGCATGTAGGGGGCAACTGTGAGGAGTCAAATGCAGGGTATCCTTTGAGTACCGTTTTTAATAAAGCAAACCACTCGAAAACAACAGTTCAAAGAAACAGTCAGGAGGAGTATATGAGGACTTGGTAAGCGTCAATCAATAGAAAACACCAGGTAAACAACAACTGGCTTGGTATGCAGAGCATCATAATATACACATACACAGGGACTCTAACTTACAGGGAATACTAACAGGAACACAGTCTATATACTAACACTAATGACCAACACAAAACCGGTCCCCACAGGTAAAGAGGGGGCATGAGGGGTGCAGTGGTGTCAAAGGGCTGGTAATATAGAACACCAAAGTACCAGCAGGGGGAGTCCCAGGACTGGGAGTTGTGACAGAAAGATTAGAGACAGTGGCTGAGCCGGGCCTCAAACTGCCTTGGCCATGGCACATGTGGTCTAGAGTCAGGTCCTAAGACTAACTCTACCACACCTTACAGAATTTATTTTTGTTGGTTTTTCCATTTAGTGTCACCTGTCTTTATATAGACAGCTTTATATAAGCAGGCTTCAGTCACCCACTGTCTGAGTTGCATTCACATTTTTTACATTTTAGACACTTATCCAGAGTGACATACACTTAGTGTATTTCCTGATTACAGCAGAAAAGGCATTCCAGCACTAGAATTGTCCTTCTAAGGCCAAAAAACAGGCAGAGATTGCCCCTGAGCCAGACAGCTGTAGCTGATTTTCTGCTGATTCAAGTGACCTAAAAGGAGAGGTCTATAAGCCATACTGTGTGGCCGGTAATCAATATAAGAAGGGAAAGGTTTACTAATTGCCTTGTGTATATAATTCCAATTGTTAATATTTAGCTATTTTTCTATAAATAATATTGATGCTGTGGTTATCTACTTGTAGATTTCAGGTGGTTTTGAAATAATAAATTTAGCAAAATTGAGTGATCCACTTTATAGTAATTTCCTGTTTAATCTGTGGATGAGTCATCTTTCCCTCCCTGCATGTTTAAAGTTGTAGCGCTTCTTAGTGGCTAATGAACTAATTTGCCTCACTAGAAGCTGTGATGAAATGAAAAGTTGAGTTCAGTTAGCAAGATGTAAACATATACAAGAATGGGCTAGTGACCATGCCCCCAAATTTTTTTAGATACCCCTACCAGGGTTAGAACTAAACCCAACAATGTTTTTCCTGATCTATAAGGTATCCCGTATATAAAATGGATTCTTGGCTGAAAATATTTGACTGCTAAGATTGTGAAATTAACAAACATTGTTATACACCTCAAAACAAAAAAAGACAAATATACCCTGTCCTTATGGGAGTTAAGGCATATAAACGAATGCAGATCAATCACACAAGCTCTGAGAGCTTTAACACTTGGCGTGTTTGTAGTCAGGAAGTTGTCTAATACAAAAGACTGGATGTGAATACCTTGATGTATGGAATAAACAACATACAAGTGTATATGTCAATTAATCAAACTACTGATTTGCAGGAAAAGTACAAGCAAATGTACACTAGAATAGTGGACTCTCACTTGCTGGGATGAAGGCAGAGTACAAACTTTCCAAAATGGGAGTTGTCAACTCATATCTGCAATCAGAAGAACTGCAGACACCTGCACACAGCTACATTTTGCTACCAAAACTGTATCTAACTGGAACGGTTATGTCTTCATGGATGCAAAAAGTCAAATTTACATGTTACATTTACTTTTAATGCGAATCACTTAATGGCAGTGAAATTCTAAGTAATTGATGCACCATACATGTACAAACATTAAGACAAATATACCTGCAGTCAGTAGAGACTGCTGGGAAATATGATCAGTATATATTGATTTGTACGTTTTAAGTATTTCATTAGGGTAACAATCTGCCTTCAATTTAATAATTTAGGAAATATGCATTGGCTAATATTACAATGTGTGAAATAACACTGGATAATTTGCTTTCTGCACTGATCACTTGTTTTAATCACTTTAAATACTCTATAGATCAACAAATTGTCCAGTCTCTTACAACTTACAAGAGTTTTGTTTTGAAACAATGTTTGTTTGTATTTAAACTATGTCAAAAATATCAGGCATAATGTACTTAATGTTATTTAAGACTAAAATCCCAATTTCGACCTGGCTTTGGCAGCTGTCATGTTTAGAAATCTATACAGTGTAATCTTAAATGAACTAACAACTAGCCGGCTGAGAGCAAAATTAATCTGTTTTCAAAGAACTCCGCATGAGCGCAGATATTCGCCCTGAAGGAAACATTTGTGATCATGTGTTAACCTCTCCTCAAGTACCACAAGCAAGTCCATGTATTTAAGCTAGCACACCTGATTCAACTTATCTTCAAATCAACTTGTCCTTGATTACTTAATCTGGTGTACTAGTTTACTGTTAAATACTGTAATTACAAACATTTGCAGAAGGAGGTGCTGAAACGCCCTTAACACTTTTCTGTTTAGAGTAATGTGCTGTATGTCAAGAAAAAAGTATATTTCTCTAGAATTTCCTTGTAAATGTAAAGCAATTGGATACAGTGCAGAAATTATTTTGTCCCTTTTAACCCAGGAGTTAAAAAAACCCAGGTTAAAAATAACATAACCATATATTATAAACTGAGAGAGAGAGAGAGCCAACCCTATAACCCAGAACATGGGTTACTCTTTGAAAAATAACCCAGAAACCCAAACAACCCAGGAATTGGGTCAAAATATTAGCACTATAACCCAGAAAATGGGTACCCACTGAAATAATAACCCATAATTTTAACCCAACACAAATAACCAAGAAAATGGGTTACAAAAATAACCCAGGAGTTTTTAGTGTGCAGGGCGCCCTCTCCTGATGCACCAGGGTCAGACAGTGTAGTTCCCCTGTTTACTGATACCACTGTCTCAGCTCTTTTAATTGGGTTGATTTCTTACACCTGTCGTTCTTTTTCAGCTATAAGAAGACCAAAACTCGAGAGAGGAGATGTTAGCGATTGCCAAAGCGTATTAGAGATGCTGTTTGTCCTTTTTGCATTGTCAATATCATAATATGTAAACCACTTTATTCTTGTATTTTGAAGAAGTAGCAGTTTGTGTTATGCCGCAGTATACTTATCAGTTTTCTCAGGCATCGTCAGTGCTTATGACAATAAAAGAACGCCAGTTCAGCCCTGCGTGTGACTCCTTACTCACCTTCTGACAGAATCACTCACCCTTTGACATGGAGTCAGCAGGAGAAACAGAACTCACCAGAATCGTGAACACCCTGAGAGAGCACCATCAGACACTGCGGGGTCCGGATGGAACCTGCAAACTTTGATAGACCACTTCCGGTGCCGGTTGCCGGAGGATGTCCAGCAGGAGCTACTTTGTCGTGATACCACGTTGTATCGACCAGCTGGTCGACCTGGCAATCTGGCTAGACAGCCTCCTGCAGGCAAGAGGTACCTCTGTAATTCCATTCAGATCTCATCCAGGGCCGGGTCCGGGCCTGTGCCCATGGAGTTAGGCAACACAAGATTTTGGGCCATAGAGGGGGGACCTGAGAGACGCCAGGAGCAGTGCCCTCATTGTGGCAAGAGAGGGCACCATGCAGTGTCTTGCCACCTGCGCATCCCAGGTTCCAGGAGCAGCGGCACGGGCGTGCGCACACCACCCCAGGTACTGTGTTATGTCCCTTATTCAAACACTCAGTTACACATACCCATTGAGTTTCCTAGACACCCACACCCAGTGACCCAGCACCAATAGATTCTGGGGCAGCCGGGAATCTTATGGACGCGAATTTGGCTAGTCAGTTATGCATACCTACATTGCAGCTTAAACATCCGATGTCTATCTATGCCATAGATAACTGGCATTTAGGGCAGGAAAGGTGCTGGAAAAGATGATTCCAGTCACTCTTATGTGCATGAGAGAATATGTAGAATGTATTTCCTTTTATCTCATTGATTTACCTATGTCTCTTATAGTGTTAGGCTGGCAAAACATAATCCTGTTATTTCTTGGTCCCTCAGGTCTATTAGGGGGTGGTTGCAAGCATGCTCAGGAAGGTGCCTGCCGGTTTTGCTGGGAGCCATCAAGGTAGAGAGTCCAGACAGTGTCTCTGACAATCCCGTTCCCATTGAATATTCGGCTTTAGCGCCCGTTTTCTGTAGACAACAGCATTCAAATAACCCCCCTATCGACCATGGAATTGTGCCATCGATCTCTTACCGGGTACTGCACTGCCTAAGGGTCACATCTACCCCTTGTCGTATGCTGAGACCTAGGCGATGGAAACATATGTCACGGAATCACTACGACAGGGGTATATCCATCCCTCTACTTCACCTGCATCTTCGAGTTTCTTTTTTGTAACGAAGAATGATGGGGGTCTGCGTCGATGCATAGACTACAGGAAGCTAAATCAGATAATGGTGCATTACACATGTCCCTACACATAACCTACCCCTCATTTCCTCCACTGTTGAGTCTATGCACGGCGCACACTTCTTTACCAAATTGGAAAAGAAGATGCCTACCATCTCATGCGTATCCGGGAAGAAGATGAATTCAAATTCTACCAGGGAGTGGTAGTGTACATTGATGACATATTGGTGTACACTGCCACCCGCGACCAGCATGTCTCTCTCATTTGTCGGGTGCTTGGGAGACTGTTGGAGCATGATCTGTATGTCAAGGCCGAGAAGTGTTTGTTTTTCCAAAGCGCAGTTTCCTTTCTAGGTTACCGCATTTCCTCGACCAGGGTGGAGATGGAAAGGGATCGAATTTGCGCCGTGCGTAATTGCACTACCCTGACCACGGTTAGACAGTGGTTCCTTGGTTTTGTAAATTATTATCAGAGGTTTATTTGCGGTTTTGGTTAGGTCGCAGCTCTGATCACAAGTCCTTGCTCAAGGGTGGGCTGACCAGGTTGGGCTGGACCCTGGAGGCAGATAGGGCTTTAAACTCCCTGAAGGCACTGTTCAGCTCCCCTCCTGTGCTGGCACACAGACCCAGCGTCACAGACCCAGCGCTGCCCCCGTGATCGCCGGGGCGGTACGCGATACCCTACCTAAATGGGCTCACACGTCACTCTCCTCCAGCCACCCTGGTGTTGGTCACAAGTTGAGTTGTCTTTGGGAGTTATTGGTGGCCTACGTTAGCCTGGGACTAACTGCAGCACCTTCCTGCAGGGAAACTAGTGCCTTTTCCTGTTCCACAACGTCCTTGGTCGCACCTGTCTATCAATTTCCTCACAGACCTTCCACCGTCTGAGGGCTGTACCGCAATCTATACACAAGTATATACGGTACATGCAATACACCTTGTACAGTCACATTCTCGCCTAATTGTCAAATGTGATGACATAAATGTACTAGTTTTGCTCCTGTACTATTCAAGCAAAGGTATGTTTGGATCCTCAGCAGTGTTTATGCACTCTGGACATGGCCTTAAGGAAAGATTTTGATCTGTTTAATTGCTCAGAAGCTTGGAGTGTGACACCACAAACAGTTTATACAGAAGGTCACTGCGCTCACAAGACTGAAGAACCATCTTTGTGAGTTACAGTAAATTACCAAATTTGGACTCTGGTTGCCTGCACTGTAAAAAAAAAAAATTATTTTACACAAAATTCACCGTATAATTTTACACTCTTTTCCTTTTTATTTGAATAATGGACTGAATTGGGTAAAATTGCAGATATTATCTATAAATAAAAATAAATCACAGTTAATTAATGGTTTTTGTCAATTGTGAGAAAATGTTAACATTTCTAATTTTTTTAATGAGAAGTTACTTTAATTCAACATACATAAATGTACTTTTACATGAAAATTTTAGTCAAAAGACATACTTTTACAGTAAATAATATCAACAAAATTACTGTATATGTATAGTTAAAATACAGA
>JACXGM010032869.1:0-12481 GCA_016801145.1 Umbra pygmaea | reverse complement strand
TATAAGATCCAGGGAGCCGCCAAACATAACGTGAATAAAGTTATAATTTTTTAACAATATATTACTTTGTCGGTGAACATTTTTTCTGCCGGAGATGCTAGATTGGAAGGTTGTCATTGACGACGATAACAAACCCATGATCCCACGCAACCTCCCGACGTCATCCAAGTACATCTTTTGCTATTGTTTTGATTGAGAGACCCCTTGCGGCCAAAAATTACATATTGCACGTTTGAAGTACAAGTACCCAAAAATAATACTTAATTACAGTAACAGGAGTAGTTGTAATTCGTTACTTCAACCACTGATTTTTGGTGCACATTTTCACTGCAATCCATCTGTGTGATGGATCTGTGTGATGGATAATGAATGTGCATTAATACGGTGCAGGTGCGTTTTTCTAGCAAATTCACCCCTCATAGTGCATATAATGAATGCCAATATAATGGATAATAAAAGATGATTACTTCATCTATCGACGATGTTTGGACATGTCCATTTGAATGTGTAAAGTCAGACATCGCCCAGCCGTAGTTCACTTTGGTGTTGTCACTATTGTGTTGAGGTGTTAGGAAATGGAGACCAGAATGCAGGGAGGAGTGTTCTTCTATGTAATAGGAATTACTTCAAATAATAACATACATCGCAGCATGGGAGGAACTACTGACCAGTATAGGAGATGCACAACATGTATCTATGAAGCCTGCTATGCTCTTGACCGCGGCATAGAACGCATGGGCTACCTACATAGACAGAGCGTATGTCTGACTCAACAAGACTCCAAAAAGTAATCCTCTACCATGGTAAATGTAAATAATACTTTGTTGATCACAATGGGGGACTCACCCTTCTGACAGGATTTTTCACTCTCAATGATGCGCACCGCCTTCTCAGACACCAATGATTATATAGCCGTGAAGCCAAACCCTAACGGGTGTAGCGGATCATAGTTAACATGGCTACATGGTGTCTGGAAGATGGTGCGTCAAACCATATAAACCTATTACATTGGGCACAATAGAAAAACACAACACAAGCACATGCAAATAAAACCTATACATCTCCCTCATAGTTCAATATCATGCACGACTCTCAAACCAGTCCCTAGAAGTCATGACAGGCATTCATGACATTAGGGGTTGGTCTTGGGACCACTGTGGTTTTCTCTATATATGCTTCCTCTTGGTGATATCATCTAAAACCACAACATCAACTTTCACTGCTGTTTTGGGTATAAGGATGTGGATGTTATTTCTTACTTCTAAATCCGGCAAAAACAGAATGGCTTATCAAAAGAAACAATGAGATTTGCTCTCAGATCTCACAATGAACTTGGATGGTTGCACAGTCATCGTACAAAAATCTGTGAGGGACCGTGGTGTTATTCTTGATGCCAATCTCTCTTTGATGAACATTTTAAACATATTTCAAAAACAGCCTTTATTAATCTCCAGAACATCGCTAAAATCTAAAACTTTCTATCAAATATTGATGTAGAAAACCTAATACAAGCATTTGTTACGTCTAGATGATTATATAATAATTACAATATTATTATGCGATGCACTTCTCTCCGGCTACCCTGATAATTCACCAAACAAACTAGAACAAAAAATGTTTGATGACATTACCCCAGTGCTAGCCTCTCTAAACTGGCAGCCAGAAAAGACTAGAACAGATTTTAAGCACATGCTATTAACCTACAAAGCATTACATGGACTTGCACTTGGTTATGTCTCTGAATTGATCCTGCCGTACATAGTCATATGCAAATGTTTAGGCACCCCTGATAATTTCCATGATTTTCATTCATAAATAAAAATCACCCCACAGATTTTAAATGATATTCAGGTCTCTTCTTTCTATTTATTTCTATTAAGTTTTTCTCTCATCCCATTTTGTCGTGTCCAATTCTGCCATGAAGATTTGTGCTTTGAGGCAGTGACAAAAACCACAGCACAACATGGAGGCCCCTGTCTTGACAGAAGAGCTGTGATAGGCTATATATGCAACTCAAACTTGGAAATCAAAACACAGATAAACACAAACGTATTACTCTGGTTGTTATAGCCTGTGAGAGCAATTTGTGTGTATTTATCATTTTAAATGAAAAGGTATAGTTCACCTGCATTTTTCAAATTTTAAAAGTCTGATGCTCTTTCTACTTGACAGCATCATGTTTGCTGTACAGTAATCCTATAACCAGTTATGTAAGGTTACAGTAATCCTATAACCAGTTATGTAAGATCATTGAGTTTATAGAATATTTTCTTGGTTTTCAGGTCTTGGGTGCAAAAGCAGAATACAAAGACTTGCTCTATTATCACTTCTTCAATATCTCTTAAGATCCTTCTCTCTTATCCTGTCTTTACTTTCTGTTTCATTCTTTTTCTGTTTCGGTTTTATTTAAGTTTATTCTTTTGAATATAGCTATTATTGGCATGGAAATTGTTAGTACATACATGTACATTGCCAAAACAAACACAGAGATTAAAATGTTCACATTTCATTAATTTAGCAGAAGTTACTATCCTGAGTAACTGACTATGAGTGCATACTTTTTCTTGATGGCTTGTGTTTTTGTAATATTTTTCCAACACTTTCTTTTTGTTAAGTTTGTTTAGTTAGTTAGCTAGATGTCTGAGTTAGGTCATTAGTAGTTTGTAAACCTCAATCTGAGGGATAATTCTCTGGATTAATTTCTTGGTATTTCTTAGTTGCTTTTAAAATGTCATGGTTCAGTTTTTGGTTTTATAAATTAGTAATGGATGTTGGAATAGTTCTGCTATTGTGGGCAATTTGTTCAATTGTTGTTTAAATTATTATAAAAATCTATTTAAAACAAGATATAATGACAAATGTGACACCCAAAATGTGAATACAATAAAAAATATTATGTTATCGACTCACACAAATGTTTAATCAAGGCATTTTTTGTTGTGTTGTAACAGTGGGTAGATATGACTATGAATGTCCATTGAAAGTAGAGAGTGCTCCACCGACAGCCTTTTCCACATGGCAACATGGAGGCCCCTGTCTTGACAGAAGAGCTATCACAAATCTTTCTGATGTGATTCATTGCAAATCGCCATATCATCTTAACAGATATCACATTTTCTATATCTATCATTCTTTTTCTCTATCTGTCAGTTGGTTTATCTTTGTCTGTTCATCTTTTCTTCCATCCGTCTGTCTTTCTGTCAGTCCGTTGGTGGGTGGGTGTGTACAAAACAGGACTTCTGGTCCGTGGTTTGGGCCTCAGCCAGTCATCACTGTTTGCTGTCGCTGTAGATTAGCCATTAATACCTCAGGATTAGAGTTGGCATTTCAAATTCCCTCAGATGAAAGGATGAGAGTAGGATGAGAAAATGAACTGAAAACAAAAAGAAAGAGTAGTCCAGCAGAGAGAATATTGCAGAGCCTGTTTTGACATGTTTTAACTGACACTGAGACAGAAATGCATCTTACAGATCATGTTGCAGTTAAACTGAATGTTTCTTATGCGACACCAGGACCTCTTCTTTTCAAATGTCTTTTCATTCTAGTGACAACAGGTTGGCCATAATGCTCTCTGTACAACCATGCCAGGATAAAGCCCCAACATATCTGCTATCTGTACATGGAGCAACTACTGTACAGTTTGCTCTACGTTTATCGTTATTAGTCTATTAGTCTAGAACTACCTGAACTGACAGACTTTCTCACTAATTACTCTCATAAGTTTGTAGCTTTTGAATGGGCTGGTCTTTACTCAAGCTGCTTCCAGAGGGAGGTGATACAGCTGGCTCAATAACGTCAGTGTAGGTTTTGTAGGGCTATGTATAGGCTTTTTATCAGCCTTTTTTACAGTCCTGATAAGAGTTAAGAAATTACTATTTAGCTGTCACTGCTGAAGGAAAAGAGAGATTAGCTGTTTCTAAAACTAACTCAGGACATGTTTCATATTTCAAACACTGAAACAGTATCTGATAGTGGGAATGGCTGATTAGTTTGGACTTTGAGCAAAATCTACTCACAGCCCCATAAACCAAGTAGAAGGTTTTTTTTCTGGGACAGTAAATGACTGGTGAAAACCTTATTCAAAGCTGTGGTGAAGGATCTTTAAAGTACCTATAAGAAGGACTAAACTCACTCTCCACATTTTTACACTTCAGCAATATATTATCTAAATTAGGATTTTTTTCCCCGGAGATCTACAATGTATTTTTTACATTTATTTTTTTGTCCATTTCTATATTGAAGATAAAAATATCAAATTTGTCTTAACCTCTTTGGAGTAATATACCTAAATTAGATCAGGTGTAACCAACAATCTTGAACATCACAAACTATGTTCAATTACCACAAGTGTAACCAATAATCTTCAAGTTCTTTGGATACCATCTTTGATGAATTGGAGTGATTCACATGATTTCCGGATGGTTAGTGAATTGCATTTGAAATTCTCAACCACGAGCACAAAGGATTCTGATATTTGACATAAGTCAGCATAATAGAACCTGATAAAAGTGTATCAGGAGAACTGTAGCATAACCAATGAAGACGTCAGCCTTGTCAGGTTAACCAACCAATGAACCTTTATTTCTTACACTGATGCAGCTGCCTCTGCTAGAAAAAATGTTGTTTGACCATGTATAATGTTGTTTCAAGACTCTTTGTTTCCTGTTCCTTGACTGAAGTCTGTCCTACATTGAGGACCAAACATGTTACAGGAACAACAGCAGAAATACAACTCCTGTCAAATCTGATTCATGTTAGAATACGAGAAATGAAACAAAAAGGACTGAATTTGATACATTATTCACACTACACTAAGCCTCAGATCTGTCGTTGAGAATTGGGGTGATCGAGGTCCGTGTGGTGTAATGGGCTAAGTTGCTGCATTGCAGGATAGTCCACTTCTTGATAGATTGTGGCAACGCAATTTGGCATAGCGCTATCTGGGATTTGCGATAGATAAATCTGATTATCTATCTTGTCACATCGCTCTCCAGAAACTACTTGTGTGTAGATCGGGTGCCTGTGATTATTTATAATATTAAAAAAATGTATTCCACAAGAACCGGTATACAATCAGGCAGGAAATATACAGACAAAAACGAGAATGCAAGGGGGTACAGCACAGCACAAATCATACAAAGACCTCATACAGAGTACAGATATGATTTTTTTGAGAGCTTTCTTTTTAGAAGAGTACAATATGCTTTGAATGTACAATTCTAATTCTTTGTAAAAGACCAAAGAGAGGTTTTCTGTTTGTAAATGTGAATTTATGAATATGATATTTGTCCATCAATAATACAAAATTTAGAAGATAAAATTGTTTTTCCTTATTTTTATCATGTATATCAAACAGCATATTCTCCCATAACAATACAAAATCAGCAAGAATATGATCCACCACAAATCTGCAAAAATCTTGCCAAACTTTCCTTACACTTGAGCAATACCAGAGTAAATGTTGAATTGGAATTAATAGCACCTGTAAATTCAATCACGGAAGTATAGTTGGTGAACGTAATCGTTGCATATATTAGCTGACTAAAGGCTTCCATTTTGAATGAGCAGTGTGAAAACAAATGGCCGACATACGAGTGCCCCTTACCATCCTGCACTTGCCCAAAGAGTTAAGGAGATACCGACAAGGCAGGGTCAGTGGGAAGTGGACACGACCAATTGGGAGGGGAGAAAAAATTGTTTTAATTTTTAGAATCTGGTGTGCTAAATAAGGGTTGAAGAGAAACTACGGGCTGGTAGACCTCCAAGAACTGGGCTGTAAAGCCCTGGTTTAAACACATGCAGCTGAGTAGGAATGTAAACTGGTTTAAACAATAAGAACAAAATGGTTTAATGATATACACTTACAACCTACTGTAACATGGTTAAAACGTACAGACACTGTGGTGGCTAAGATGGAAAGAGAACTCTCTGTGGTGAAGTGTTGCGCTGCTTTCTTAACGTCCCACTCAACACATCACCATGACCAGTCCTACAGGTCCCTTGGTGTGTCATACCTGGATTACGGCCCAGTTCTGGGGTCAAGTGCAGAAACTAACCCCTCCTAGACAGCTAGAGGCAATGTAAAACAGTGACTCAATCCTAAAGGAGGGATAACTACATGGAAGAACAGGTTTGATTTACCTTGGTTTCTATTGCCTTTCTAATAAATGGGCATGTCATTACAAATGAGCCTGATAAATTAGTATTCCTGACTCAAAGAAGTGATCAGTCCAGTCCCATTCATTCTCCACACATTTATTTTTATTTAACCAGGTAAGTTGACTAAGAACAATGTCTTGCCCAAGGACACAACAACATTTGGCTCAGTCAGGAATTGAACTGGCAACCTTCTGACTACAAGGCTGACTCCCTACCCACTGAGCCATCTGCACCCCAAACATAACCTGGTGTAGATTGCAATAAAATAAATTAAAGCTGAATGTGGTCACAGGTCAGAAAAGCAAGCCACAACATTTAGACCAACCTCTTTACAATTCAAATGCGACTCTAGAATGTTCTTTTCTAGGTGAGCTGGGTTTTGGGACAGTTGATGTGAATTGAAAATCCAGTGGGATTTCTAACCTGTAATACCCTGTTACATTGTGGTGGTGACTCCAACAAACCATAACAGGAATTTTGAAACACACTCAGAACAACTGTATGATGGTGTAGATCATGTCGTTATTGTGACACATCTGGAAGCCACCCCCTCTGGGCCATGCTGCGTTGGTGGGATGTTTCCAGAACTGCTCTTAAGGACCACCCACACACACACACTCACACACACACAGACAAACACAGTTATCTGCACACTTTACTCCCATTATCTGTTGCTTCCTTCTTTTGTTCTTACTTGAACTTAATGAAACTGAATGCTGCATTATGAACAGAATAAAAGACAATCATCTACTGTTGCTACCGTCTCATTAGAAACAGTAGTGAAGTAGAGTTAGCAGAGACGTTTGATAGTAAAGTCAGTAGTGACAGAAGAGTCAGTATCCACAGTAGACTCAGTATTGACAAGGTGGCCTAGTGGTTAGAACATCTGACTGGTGTCCATAAGGATTAGGTTCAACCCCTTAACCACCAAGGTTAAAGCAGTTAACAGTAATTGCTCCCAGGCCATTGCTGGAAATAAGAATTTGTACTTAGTCAACCTGCCTGTTTAAATAATGATACATTTACAAAATTCAAACAATAGAGTCAGTACATTACATAAGGACAGTGAACAGAGAATGACTGAGATTTGAAACAGCAGTTAGGCTTATACCTCCATGAACACCAGGCCTAAGCACCTGTCTAGAAACAATACTTTTCTTTGGTGACACATATCAATAAAATGTATTTATATAAGTTAACAAGCCCTTCAAACAAAAGAATAGCAGGAAGCAAGGTTAGTGGAAACTCGTTTTATTCACCGCCTTCAGGTTACCAACCTCACCTTTAAACAAACACTCGTCCTCCTCTGTCGGTCATCATTTCCCTGAGTGCGGATCTCTGTCTTTGGTTTCGCTAGCAGTCGGGAGTCTGCTTCCAAATGGTCCCCTGCGCCCTCTCTAGTGGACTAACTTTTAACAGGGGGGCATACAGTACGCTAAAGGGAATAGGGCACATCTGGGGATGTAGACCGTCTTATTGATCCAGCATGAACAGGTTATGAGAAAACACTGTCTGACCTCCACCTTTAAACTGAGGGGGCAGGAGGGGAGGGTCGTTAAAACAAGAACCTGGTCAGTCTGTGGGGAGAAGGGAGGAAGGAAGGGGGGTTTAGGGGATGGATGGAAAGCGATGTGGAGGAGGACATTTCAGAAGTCTAATGGTGTCCTCTGGAGCTTCTATTGTTTACATTATGACTTTCTCCTTCCTTCATTATTTCTTTTCTCTTCAGACATCTGAGGTACATTACATCCAGGGTCCAGGGTTACTGCTAGGACTCAAACTGAGAACACATGTGGAGGAGGGGGGGTGGTAGTTGGGAATTCCCTGTCTTTCCCTTCATCCCTGAACGATGAAATAATTTATTTTGCTATTTCATTGTGTCTTCCTTTCAAAGAGCCAGTGCTGATGTGCGCTGAGGTAACAGCAGGAACCAGAGGAGCTCCTGCAGGTTGTTTGCCACGCTGAGTTCTGGATCAAACTTAGGGTGCCAAATTGAACCCTATTCCCTATGCAGGGCTCCAGACCTGACAAGGCCCTTGTCAAAATGAGTGCACTATAAAGGAATCAGCAGCAAAACCCATGATGTTATAGATACAGTGTCTTCTGCAATAATAGGTAGGAATGTTCAGAAAACTGAGCAGACTAACTAGTATGGTGAAAGATACATTTTCCAATTTAAAAGTTCTGGAAATTATTCTGTGTAACTTTATATAGATTTAATTAAATTGAGCATTTCCTCACATAATATAATCTCATATTTAACGTCCTTTTTTAGATGTGAACCTGCTGGTAAACATTTAATTGGAAAGTTTACCTGATGACACTTCCTGTGGAAACATGGGTGTACAAACGTTCAACCCTCAGGGACCCAGACATTCTAGTTTTGTTGTAGCCCTGAACAGGCACACCTGATTCATTAATGAAAGGCTTGATTGACTGGATGACAAGCCTAGTCAGGTGTGCCTGTTCAGGATTACAATGTGAAAAGTTTGGGATCCCTAAGAAGAGGGTTGAAGAAACCCCTGGACATGAAACATGAAAAGAAAGCTGTGACTACAGCTTAGATCCTCAGTTCTCTTTGACTGAACAAAAAGACCAGAAATAGAAAGTGACAATGCAATTTGGATTTATTTGTTTTGAAGAGAACAAGCATCTCTGTTTTCAGAGCTAGTTTTTACCAAAAGGGAATCTATAAAATAGGTTCAGATTAGAAATATAAAACAATACAATCATCAAATCATTTAAAACAATAATAAATTCACACAGAATGGATGCGGGGCAGTTTGTACATTTTGCCCTTTTGTTTAAAAAATAATAAAAGAAGAGCAAAAAATGTAAATCAAACATATTATTTACACAGGTATATACATTAAGGCATTTTAGTTAGACAAAATAACCAAAGGGCTGATCTGTGGACAGATTGATACCCTCTTTCTGTTCTACAACCATTCAATAAATAAATAAAGATTTAGAATTAATTTTCAGGCAGTATTATTACACAACAAGATTGTTGTAATTAGCATTACGTCTCAGGCTGTACCTTTACCATTCTTGTGTATAGGTAAACAACCATATTCCCGCACTACAGAGGGTCCAGGCAAATGTAGTTCACTACATAGCAAAACGGTAGACATTTGAGAAAGGTAAAAGTAGCTTTTAGCTGCAGGTCTCTCAGAAGAACAAAGGCCTTCAGGATGAGATGTAAAAGGCTGCAGTACATCAGTTGAAAGTACAAGGATGTGGTCACATACATTCATTATTAAACACAAGGCCTTGGCTGCAGACCCGACTCTCCTGTTTTTCTAAAAACTATGCATGCTGTTCAAGTCCGGAAGCTACTGCAAATGTATGGACGTTTTCAATGTTATTTTTTCGTAGGCCCTTTGCCTAGCGCTTCTTGCTTGGTAAAGCTTGAATTTGCTCCATCAAGATGACAAATTGGAAAAGGACAAACAACCTACCATGTGAAGAGATCAAATGATAGAGCCACATGCCCATCACATGCCCATCAAATGATACTGCTGTCTGTCACATGCCCATCAAATGATGCTGCTGTCCGTCACATCCCCATCAAATGATACTGCTGTCTGTCACATCCCCATCAAATGATACTGCTGTCCGTCACATGCCCATCAAATGATACTGCTGTCCGTCACATGCCCATCAAATGATACTGCTGTCCGTCACATGCCCATCAAATGATACTGCTGTCCGTCACATGCCCATCAAATGATACTGCTGTCCGTCACATGCCCATCAAATGATACTGCTGTCCGTCACATCCCCATGAAATGATACTGCTCTCTGTCACATCCCTGTCAAATCCTCCTGTTGTCTGTCACATTCTCATCAAATGCCAGCTGTCCTTGATATTATCTACTTGATACCCCGTCTGTCACATCCCCATCTTTACCATTGGATATTATTTAAATAATTAATCAGCTATTGATTTGATGTTTGGTACCATATCCCCTTTATATTTCTCAGTATAACATCCTTTCACTTCTCCTTGCTCTCTCTCTCTCTCTCCCTCTCCCTTTCCCTCTCTCAACAATACATACTTCAAATTGTTTATTTCCAGAAAGAAGCTAATGGCTCCTGAATGAGTCCAATAAAGAGCTTATAGCCCAACTGTAACCCTCAGCCCTCCATCAAGCCATTGCACAGCTCTGGTCAAAATGAGTGCCCCACATTTTGAATAGGGAGTCATTTGGGAAGCACCCAGTCGTACAACACCAGTAATGTGTTTTAGAAAACAGATACTCCAGTGAAAACCATTGGAAGTGCAAATAAAGGACAGGATTGGTTAGAAAAGGTTACTAACTGCCTAGTTACACACAACTGAACAGATCAAACATTTTGGCCACAGCGTTTTACAATCAGCTATGATTCTCTCAGTTGGTTGGTCTAATGCCAAGAGCCCAAAAGATACAACAATTTGTATAATAGCTTAATAAGTGCTTCTGAAGTCGTAGTAACACAATGGTGTTTGATAAAGCCACACCAAATTACTAAATACGATGATGACTACTTTGTTTAGATCAGTGGTTTTCAACTGGTTGGCCACAGGTGCCTAACTCAACACAGGTAGAGTCATTAAAGCATAATATGAACATACATCTTTACACATCTCAGTTAACTATATGAAGAACAACACCTCTTCTGTCACAGTATGTAATGTAGAGCTGTAGGAGCACTATTTAGAAGGTTCTGTGGTCTTTACTGAACTTCTTCAAACAAAGAATATGAGTGATTATTAACAATGAAAAACATGGGAGAGTTGTTTCCTTAGAAATATCAATATTTACTGTGAATACAACCTGTGTTTCTGCACGGCCCAGCTTGGTGCTTGCAATGCAAATGGTTGTGGCTTTGATTCTGACCAGGAAACAGTATTAAGAAATATGAACATGTATGCACTCTCACTACTTTAACTCACTCTGCATCAATCCAGCTATTGATTACTAAATCAGCTAAGTTACTAAAATACCTAAACTTTCTTCAAATTGGATTTTGGAAAATATGTGAAGGGAATATTTGGTGGTGAGTTAACCTGGTTCAAAACCAGCTGAGAAGCACTAGTCTGGACAAGCATAAGCGTGAGTTTGGTTCTTTGGTTTGTGATGGCTACCATGTAGTCCTTCATGTTTGACATTATCAGCTTTCCTTTAAGCCAGGCAGAGCCTGTATGTGTTGACCAATGTGCAACATGGAGAATAATCAGAAAAAAAATAGAAAATGATGGTGGTCCAAGGCAATGAAAAATAGTGTTCCCAATATGAGTGTATACTGTATGTAAGAGTATAATAACATACACAGAGCCAGAGACCAACAGCCATCCCTAAACCCTAATCACCCAGATCAGAGCAATATACTGTAAGGCATGTTCCAGAAAAGCAGCTGTCGATAACTGTTGTTTAGGTTGAGCATTTCCTGGTTTGAGTGCATGTATTTGTAATTCAAGTTAAAGTGTGAGTGTGTGTGTGCTCCTGTCCTGAATGTGTGTGTGGTAATGTTAGTTCTGATGTCTCTTCATGTGAAGCGCCAGGTGGTCGGACCGTGAGAATGACCGGGAGCAGACGGAGCACTGGAATGGCTTGGCTCCAGTGTGTTTCCTGAAATGACGCGTCAACTCATCAGAACGGGCAAAACGCCAGTCACACCCGTCCCAGGAACATCTGTACGGTTTTTCACCTGAAGACAGAAAGACAGGTTAGAAGTCTCCTTTACAGACACACCTGTGTGACAAGAACCCTACAGCTACAGGTAGAATGGTGGCGTACTACATAGGCAACAGGTTGCCATAGTGACATAAGACAGTGAAATGGATGAGCACATCGCTCTATGATGTTTACCCAGTGACTGTCTATGAGCTAATAACGTTATGCATTGTTAAAGCTTTGAAACATGCTGGCTGGTTAAGAGTTCTTAGGATGGGATGGGCCATTAATGCTTCTGTGGTGTTGATCTTTCCCAAGGCCTCAAAGCCTGTTCTACCAGATGTGTGTGTATGTGGAACACGCACACACGCACTTACACACACACACACACACACACACTTACACACACTTACACACACTTACACACACACTTACATTACACACACTTACACACACACACACTTACATTACACACACACACTTACATTACACACACACTTACATTACACACACACACTTACATTACACACACACTTACATTACACACACACTTACATTACACACACACTTACATTACACACACACTTACATTACACACACACTTACATTACACACACACTTACATTACACACACACTTACATTACACACACACTTACATTAC
>JACXGM010032868.1:0-12482 GCA_016801145.1 Umbra pygmaea | reverse complement strand
ACTGCAACTTGTTGATGAACTATTTCTGTACTGCTGTCGCGTTGCTGTTGGGATGAAAGAGAAGGTGATAGCAGACATATTTGGCATCAGCACCACCACTGTGAGCAGAGTCATCATCACATGGGCCAACTACCTGTTCCTTGTCTTGGGGTCAGAGCCAATTTGGATGACCAGGGAACGAGTGCAAGCAACAATGCCATCAAAATTTGCCCAGTACTGTCCCAATGTGCGAGTGATTCTAGACTGCACAGAAATCAGGTGTGAGGCACCATCATCACTCACCCTCCAGTCTGAAACATTCTCCAACTACAAGAACACAAACACCTTCAAAGGTCTGATTGGCATTGCCCCATGCAGAGTTATCACCTTTATCTCAAAGCTGTACACTGGTTCCAAATCAGACAGAGAAATCACACAGCAGTCTGGAATCCTTCATCTACTTCAGCCTGGAGATGCATGCATGGCTGACAAAGGCTTTGTCATCGACAATATGCTTTCTGAAGTTGGGGCCACCCTCATAATTCCCCCATTTAAAAGAGGACACCGAAAAAACCCAGAGTATCGCCCGACTTAGGATCTTGGTGGAGAGGGCCCTCAGAAGGGTCAAAGAATATCACATCTGGGACAATACCATTCCTTTGACCCTTTCAGGCTCTGTGAATCAGCTGTGGGTAACCTGCTGCTTAATGTCCAACTATCAAGGCCCTTTAGATGTGCAGGGTGATGTTCCAGTGTGACACATTAAAACCCACATGACATATGAGTGTTTTTCATATGTTTATTGCATGTTCTGTAATTATCTTTTTTCCAGTTTTTTGTTAAAAATGTAGCATACATTTTACTGAGCAAGTAATTACATAAATGTTGTGAAAAGAAATTAATACGAAGTGTGTGTGTGTGTGTTTCAATTCATTAATGTTGTGATTCACAGGGACTGTGACAACATTAAACATGGTAATGTTTGAAGCCAAAGTTAACCAAAAACATTTGCATCAATGTAAAAACGTGTTTCAGATGTAAAAATGGCTGTAATTGTTTGATATTATTAAATACTTTAACCACACAAAGCAATGTAGTGTTTTTAAAACAGGTCTGCAACAAGAAAGACATCTTTCACAACAGAGTGTATTTGTAAATATCTATTTATAAATATCTATAGCCCTCAAGTGAGAACTGTGATACCAGTAATGTGTGGCCTGGAGGACGCTCACCCTGAGTCTGTTTTTATTGTTGTTGGAGACTTTAACAGGACAAACATGAAAAAAATGCTGCCCAAATTCCATCAGCACATTTCTTTTCACACTCGAGGTGACCAGACTCTTGACCATTGTTATTCAACGATCCGTAACAGCTTTAAACCTATCCCCCGCCCTGCCTTTGGAAAGGCAGATCACATCTCCATTCTTCTCCTCCCAACCTACAGGCAACATCTGAAACAGGAAAAAACTGTTTTTCGAGCAGTCCAAAAATGGAGTGATCAAGCCATCGTTACTCTCCAAGACTGCTTCGAAACTGACTGGGACATGTTCAGAACTGCAGCTGGCGACAACATTGATGAATACACTGACTCTGTCACAGCATTCATCACCAAGTGCATAGATGATGTCGTTCCACGGGTCAATGTTCAGACCTTCCTCAACCAAAAGCCCAGGGTTAACGGTAATGTCCGTGCCAAGCTTGCAGCACGGTCCTCTGCCTATAACTCTGGGGACCTGGAGGCTCTGAGGAGGGCCAGATATGACCTACGGAAGGCCATCAGAGATGCTAAAAATGGCTATAGGGACAAATTGGAGTCCAACTACAACAGCTCAGACCCAAGGCGCATGTGGTGTGGACTGCTGCAGATAACGGAGTACAAAGGGAGAAATAGCTGTGATGCCAATCCCCCCGCCTCGCTCCCCGACGAGCTCAACACCTTCTTTGCACGGTTTGAGGTGGCCAACATCACTCCTCAGAAGCTAGCTGAGAACCCTGATGACTGCACTCTGTCCCTGGACACGGCTGATGTAAGTAGAGCTTTTAAAAGAGTAAACCCGCAGAAGTCTCCAGGGCCAGATGGCATTCCAGGCCATGTTCTAAGAGGATGCGCTGACCAGCTAGCGGAGGTATTCACCACCATATTCAACCTCTCCCTAACCCAGTCTGTAGTTCCCTCCTGCTTCAAGCAGGCCACCATTGTCCCGGTTCCAAAGAAACCTACCATCAACTGCCTAAATGACTACCGCCCAGTAGCACTGACCTCCATCATCATGAAGTGCTTCGAACGGCTGGTCAGAACCCACATCTGCGCCGCCCTCCCGGACACCTTGGACCCCCTACAATTTGTATACCGCCCCAACAGATCCACAGACGATGCCATCGCACTAACGGCACAAACTGCCCTCTCCCATCTGGAAAAAGGGAACACATACGTGAGGATGCTATTTGTGGACTACAGCTCAGCATTCAACACTATTGTTCCTGCTAAGCTTTTTCCCAAGTTCAGGACCCTGGGTTTTAACACCTCCCTTTGCAACTGGATCCTGGACTTCCTAACGAGCAGACCCCAGATGATGAGAATGGGCAACCTCACCTCCTCAGCACTGACCCTGAGCACCGGAGCCCCACAGGGCTGCATACTCAGTCTCCTCTTGTACGCCCTGTTCACATATGATTGTGTGGCCACACACAGTTCTAACATCATCATAAAGTTTGCTGACGACACAACCATCCTAGGTCTCATCTCAGACAACAGTGAAACCGCTTACAGAGAGGAAGTAAATGTCTTGGCTTCCTGGTGCCAGAGCCACAACCTCTCTCTCAACGTCAGCAAGACTAAGGAGATGATAGTGGACTTTAGGAAACGGCAGAGGGAGGGTCTTGCCCCCATACACATCGATGGAGCTGAAGTCGAGAGAGTTCCAGAGTTCAAGTTCCTCTGTGTTTTCATCAGTGACCACCTCACATGGTCCCGTCAGACAAGCTCTGCAACAAAAACTGCCCAAAAGCGCCTATACTTCCTGAGGAGACTCAAGAAGTTTGGCATGTCTGCCAGGATTTTAATAAACTTCTAAAGGTGCACCATTGAAAGCATCCTTTCAGGTTGCATTACAGCATGGTATGGCAGCTGCTCCGCTGCTGATCGTAAGGCCCTTCAGAGGGTGGTGAAGTCAGCGGAGCCCATCATAGGCTGCTGTCTCCCCTCTGTGCAAGGCATCTACCACAAGCGATGCCTGTGGAAAACACAGAACATCCTAAGAGACCACAGCCATCCAGGCCATGACCTTTTCTCACTGCTGCCATCTGGTAGACGTTACCAGAGCATCAAGGCATGGACTACCAGATTAAAAAACAGTTTCTTTCCGCAGGCCATTCGGCTGCTTAACATGGAACATTGATCACAATCACAAATCATTTCTTGAGCCCTGACATTCTCTGGTCACTTTATCCACTCTACATCTGATGTAGCAGAATTCAATGCACCTTTAAAAAGTAATTTTCCATGCCATATTTTATAAAATGTATTACTTCTGCTGTTGTACACTCTCCGGACCACTGCTCAGTACATAGTGTATTTTGTTATTATTATTATTATCGTTTTAAAAATTCTTTATATTGTATATAACCTTTTTAAGCCTCTGTGTAGATGTGTAGAGCCTTGTCAAAAAGAATTTCTCTGCATAGGATGATGTGATGTTATCCAATGCATATGACAAATAAACAACTTTGACTTTGACTTTGACATCCCAATTAATATATGTTAGCTGGCTAGATTACTCCTCCCTCTAGTCTAAAATCGTCATATCCACAACCAAGATGTCTGCGCCCGTAACGGCAAATCCGATGACCCAAACCAGATCTTAACAAACCAATGGGTGACATCACATATGGTTATATCCAGTGATTTATACAATCTATGGTGATGATGCTAGTTAACATTATTATTATTTTCTGCATCAAACCAGCATTTGGCAAAACATTTTTTTAAATAATTTAACAACAGTAACAACAAGTACAACAGTAACAAAAAAGGCCTAAGCCTACTGTTTTGCATTTATTTTTCAATGTCCTTTGATGCACTTTCCAGTCATTTCAGAAAGATCACAGTGCTTGCTGCCTTTACATTCTCAAAAAAAGTATGTCAGTGAAAAGCTGTTTTATTACCACAGAACTTGAGAAAAGCTCTTATCCAAATTATCCCGGGAGTGGCACGGACAAAATGGTGGTCGAGTTAACTTAAAAAAAACAAAAAATTACAAGGTAAAAATGTAAAGTAAGTATAGTGAGTAGTATGTCCATCCATCCATCCATTTTCATCCGCTTATCCGGGATCGGGTCGCGGGGGCAGCAGCTCCAGCAGGGGACCCCAAACGTTCTTTTCCCGAGCGACATTAACCAGCTCCGACTGGGGGATCCCGAGGCGTTCCCAGGTCAGGTTGGAGATATAATCTCGCCACCTAGTCCTGGGACTTCCCTGAGGCCTCCTCCCAGCTGGACGTGCCTGGAACACCTCCCTAGGGAGGCGCCCAGGGGGCATCCTTACTAGATGCCCAAACCACCTCAACGGGCTCCTTTCGACACAAAGGAGCAGCGGCTCTACTCTGAGACCCTCACGGATGACTGAGCTTCTCACCCTATCTCTAAGGGAGAGGCCCGCCACCCTCCTGAGGAAACCCATTTTGGCCGCTTGTACCCTGGATCTCGTTCTTTCGGTCATGACCCAGCCTTCATGACCATAGGTGAGGGTAGGAAGAAAGACTGCCCGGTAGATTGAGAGCATTGCCTTCTAGCTCAGCTCTCTTTTAGTCACAACGGTGCGATATATATTTGAGTGTAACACTGCCCCCGCTGCGCCGATCCTCAAACCAATCTCCCGCTCCATTGTCCCCTCACTCGCAAAACAAGACCCCAAGGTATTTGAACTCCTTCACTTGGGGTAAGGACTCATTCCCTACCTGGAGTAGGCACTCCATCGGTTTCCTGCTAAGAACCATGGCCTCAGATTTAGAGGTGCTGATCCTCATCCCAGCCGCTTCACACTCGGCTGCGAACCGATCCAGTGAGTGCTGAAGGTCACAGGCCTATGATGCCATCAGGACCACATCATCTGCAAAAGGCAGCGATGAGATCCTCAGCCCACCAAACTGCAACGCATCCCCACCCCGACTACATCTCAATATCTTGTCCATAAATACTACAAACAGGATTGGTGACAAAGCACAGCCCTGGCAGAGACCAACCCTCACCTGAAACGAGTCCGACTTAATGCAGAGAACCCGGACACAGCTCTCGCTTTGGTCGTACAGAGATTGGATGGCCCTAAGAAGGGACCACTTCACCCCGTACTCCCGCAGCACCTTCCACAGTATCTCCCGGGGGACCCGGTCATACGGCTTCTCCAAATCCACAAAACACATGTAGACAGGATGGGTATACTCCCAGGCCCCCTCCAGGATTCTTGCGAGAGTGAAGATCTGATCCGCTGTTCCACGACGAGAATGAAATCCGCATTGTTCCTCTTCGACCTGAGGTTCAACTATCGGCTGAACCCTCCGTTCCAGCACCTTAGATTTACCAGGGAGGCTGAGAAGTGTGATACCCCTGTAATTGGCACACACCCTCTGGTCCCCCTTTTTGAACAGGGGAACTAGCACCCCAGTCTGCCACTCCTTTGGCACTGTCCCAGACTTCCATGCAATGTTGAAGAGGCGTGTCAGCCAAGACAGCCCCTCCACACCCAGAGCTTTCAGCATTTTTGGACAGATCTCATCAATCCCTGGGGCTTTGCCACTGTGGAGTTGTTTGACTACCTCAGTGACTTCCACCAGGGAAATTGACGACGATGGATTCAGGAGTTCCTCAAAGTGCTCCTTCCACCACCCTATTACTTTCGTGCCGACTGAAAGTCCTTCTCTATGTCTTCTCCGAACTTTTCCCACACCCGCTGCTTTGCCTCTTTTACGGCAGAGGCTGCAGCCCTTCTGGCCCTTCCGTACCGTGCAACTGCCTCTGGAGTCCTCCGGGATAACATATCCCGGAAAGACTCCTTCTTCAGTCGGACGGCTGTCCATGGACCACCGGTGTCCATCACGGTGTCCGTGAGGCAGCCAAGACCCTAAGACCACAGCTCCCTACCGCAGCTTCAGCAATGGAGGTTTTGAACATTGTCCACTCGGGTTCAATGCCCCCAACCTCCACAGGGATGCACGAAAAGCTCCGCCTGAGGCGTGAGTTGAAAGTCCGTCGGACAGGGGCCTCCTCCAGACGTTCCCAATTCACCCGCACTACCCGTTTGGGTTTACCAGGTCTGTCCAGAGTCTCCCCCCACCCCCTGACCCAACTCACCACCAGATGGTGATCAATTGACAGCTCCGCCCCTCTCTTCACCCGAGTGTCCAAAACATACGTCCTCAGATCAGATGAAACAATTATAAAATCGATCATTGACCTTCGGCCTAGGGAGCTCTGGTACCAAGTACACTTATTAGCATCCCTATGTTCGAACATGGTGTTCGTTATAGACAATCCATGACTAGCACAGAGAAGTCCAACAACGAACAACCACTCGAGTTTAGATCAGGGATGCAGTTCTTCCCAATCACGCCTCTCCATGTGTCACCATCATTGCCCACATGCGCGTTGAAGTCCCCCAGAAGAACTATGGAATCCCCAACTGTAGCCCCATACAGGACTCCATTCAAGGTCTGAATACTCTGAACTCCTGTTTGGTGTATATGCACAAACAACAGTCAGAGTTTTCCTCCCAGCAACCCGCAGGCACAGGGAGGCGACCCTCTCGTCCACCGGGGTAAACTCCAACGTAGCGGCGCTCAGCCGGGGGCTTGTGAGTATCCCCACATCCGCCCGGCGCTTCACACCCTGGGCAACTCCGGAGAAGTAAAGAGTCCAACCCCTATCCAGAAGAATGATCCCAGAACCGAGACTGTGCGTACAGGTAAGCCCCACCATATCTAATTGGTAGCGCTCCAACTCCCGCACCAGTTCCAGCTCCTTCCCCCACAGAGAGGTGACATTCCACGTCCCCAGAGCCAGCCTCTGCCACCCAGGTCTGGTCCGTTGAGGCCCCTGACCTTCACTTCCACCCATTTGGCAGCGCACCTGACCCCAGCGGTTCCTCCCACAGGTGGTGGGCCTATGGGATAGAGAGGGAGGTATCACGTTGCTTCTTCGGGCTGTGCCTGGCCGGGCTCTGTGGCAATCCCGGCCACCAGGCGCTTGCTGACAAGCCCTCCATCCAGGCCTGGCTCCAGATGGGGGCCCCGGGCTTCCTCCGGGCAGGGTCACTCTTCCTCTACCTCGATTCGTCATTGGGGTTTTGGTGAACCATTCTTTGTCTGGCCCCTCACCTGAGACCACTTTGCCATGGGAGACCCTACAAGGAGCACCAAGCTCCAGACAACACAGCCCTCAGGTTCATAGGGACACACACACCTCTCCACCACGTTAAGGTGATGGTTCCCGGAGAGGAGTGAGTAGTATGCTCATAGTAAATTAATAACATCTACTGTTACTATTGTACAGTTAAATGAAAGCAGAGCGGAAAATTTGAGGTATGTTCTGACAGAAGACCAAGCTAATATTAGCAAAGTAAGTTAAACTTCAACGAATCAAAATCGTAGCTGATACAGCATATATATAATAAAGTAAAGTTAAAATATTCAGATGCAATTTTAAAAAGTGCACTTACCTTTTTCCTTCATAAGGCCAGCGTTGCGATGACAGTGTGGCGCACTTTCTTCCTAGTCCACTGAGCAGAGAATTGTGTCATATGAGGCGCAGCCTGGCTGTCATTCGGCCGTGATGTACCATTAATCTCAATTGAGCTTGTGAGCTAATGTTAATCTCAATTGACCTGAGATCGTAAAACTGCAATTATACAGTAAAATCTTTTGAGAAATATTGAATATGTAAGGGATAATGTAAGGGATAATGTATTGTGACTCTATTAACAGAAGTTTTGGAAATAAGACATAAGAAATCCGATAAAAGTGGCAGTTAAGACAAATTTTTCCATATAAGAAAATGGCGGCTTCTCCGACTGGTGTCGTCCGTGTTGTTGCGTGATGTGCTCTCTTTCACGTCCGCGTTTCCAACCCAGCACCTCTGGGTTACAAATTCAGAATGATTTTCAACCCAAATTGGGTTACATCAACCCAGCATTCTTACCCAACAGTCTCAACCCTGCGTTTGGGTTGAAAAAACAACCCAGCAATTTTGAGTTGCCATAAAGTCAATCATGGTGTGTCAATATTCTTAGTTATAATAGTGTAAGATGAAAGGTGCATGTTAATAATATCAAAATCCAATTCAATATAAACTGAATTTCTGTGAGCTGCCTCTATCTGGATGTGTTAAGTTTGCAAAAACAGATTAGAGAATATTTATATAAAACTATTATAAGAAAGTCTACAGTGATCATTTGGATAATTGGTGCACTATGGCCATTTGAATATTGTATTTTTGTTTCACAGCACGGCCCACAGTTACTCTAAGTGTAAATATAAACCCTGTGTGTCAAGCCAGCCATCCATTATTATCAATATTTTCATTCAGCAGAGTAATCCATTATTATTAATAATATAATTTATCAGGGTAACACTGTCATGAACTGAGATTAGGGGCCCTATCTTGCACCCGGCACAACGCAGCGCAAAGCCTGAAGGCAAGTTTAAGACTGACACAGTTGTCAATTTCCCTTCCGGCGCCCGCGTCGTTTGAATAGCAAATGCACCTGCACACATATTTGCACCCATGGGCGTGCTGGTCTAACAAGGAGGTGCGTTCAGGATAATTCTGGGTGTATTGCTATCTTGAGGCATCGGCACAGCATGTCATTGCTTTGTTACCATCAATTTAGTTAAATACACCTAGGAGTATGCACAGCGTGTGGACACTCTGCTTGTTGCACACACACAGGGAAGCACAGCAGCACACGGACATGCAAAAGATTACAAATAAAATATTACGGTGCAAATCCACCATCATGTACAGGTACAAACGCGCCTGGCACTCAAAGGGAATGGGAGATCTTCGAATCTTTGATTGGTTTACTGCATGGACGCCCGGCGCACTGTCGAACTAGCAAAAGTGGATTTGGACATGCACAAAGAGCACTTGCGCCATGCGCTTCACACCATGCGCTTAAAAATAGGGTTTTCTCTAGTTTAGCCATTTCTAGGATAGGTTAGGCTGGAATCTCGTAGATCTGATGATTAATGATTACGTTCAGCTGTGTTCTATTAGCCAGTTAGTTTTCCCTTGATAAAGGGGGGCCAAACTAGAGAGAGGTGTAGGTCATTGAATATCTGTTCATTGCGTAGAAAGGCTGTCCGGGAGCTACTATGAAAATGTAAGTTGTGAGAAGAATGTTGTTGAAGTTTGGAAGTTTATGCGTACGCTCTTTACTTATATAAGTAAAGCTGTCAGTGTGAGAGCATAGTAAGCTATACAAGAATACTCGTTGTGCACTCGCTTCAACTGTTCGCGTGCAACTGAATATATGTATGTTTCCCGGGTTGTCAATTAAAAACAAGCAACAACCATCTATTACCTGCTCTGGTCTCCCTCTCTCTACACCACTCCAACCCGTGACACTGTGTTTACTGGAGAGAAAGTTACTCTGATCTGTTCAGCTGGATCTGTTTACTGGACTGGATATGAGTGGTACAAAGACAACACAGATAATATAAATATACTTTCTCAGTATAAAGGAGCCACCCTCACTATTATTAGTACTAGTGTGACTGATAAAGACTCCTACTGGTGTAGAGGAAATGTAACGTCATGAGGTAGAGACAGGAGCGAGGTAGTGCTAATCCAATATACTTTTATTTTCAAACAAAATAATACTGCCTCGTGGGGCAAAACAAGTATACTTCCATAATCCAAATGCAGAACATGCAACACGCTGATGCCACAGTAAGACATTGACCGACAAAAGACAAGGGGAGAACACTTGGGTTGAATACTAGGACGAACTAATTACTAACACAATGCATCTGTGACTAAAACAATGATGCAACCACCAATCTAACCAAGACCCCAATTACCAGAACTAGACACAACAGGGAGGCAAAACAACACATACAGAGGACTCACAAAGACAATACAGGAGAACCCTAACTCATGTGTGACAGGAAAACAATATTCAAGACCCAAATATTCATCATTCAATAATAGTGAAGTCAATTTAATGTGAACAGTGGGAAATTTTGCTTGTTATTGTTGTTGATTAGGATGTCAACATGCAATGTATCCATACATTTCTCACTCAATCCAATTAAAATATCAACATATTATCAGTGAAAGGACATAAAAAATATGCTCTTACATATTTGTGTTAATATTGTGCCCTCGTCCTTCAATACCACTTCCAACAGTAGAGGTGGACAAAGTACTGAGTAAAAGTACTTTTCTGAGTAACTCTGAATTCACAAGTTTTGGAAAGTCCCTACTTAAGACCAAATTGATCAGGTAAAAGGATTTCACATTTACCCGTGACCATGATTGATATTTCCTTTATTCTTTCTAATTTTTTAATAGGTTACTGTTAAGATATGAACTCCCTTTACCTGATCAATTTGGTCTTAAATAGGGACTTCCCAAAACTTGTGAACTCAGAGTTACTCAGAAAAGTACTTTTACTCAAGTAAATTTCCACCTCTGTCTAACGGCATCTTGTCTCGCATCCAAAGACTGACCAGGCCCGACCCTGCTTAGCTTCAAACAGTGGCGGGCCGTGCATTTTACACCTAGGCCTTCAATATCTTCCCGAAATTAAAAAAACGCATTATAATAACCTCACAAATGACATTCTAGGGCTTTTGTATATATTATACAAAATATAAATAGGCTACATCGTATTTCTTTTAAGTTATATTTCTTAACGTTAGTATGTCAGAACACAGAAATACCACTATTTTGTTCACCCAGAAGTTTTGCAAACTACCGACATTTATCTTTCCTCCCTGAAGGTGGCTTTCAGAGGCTAGATCGGGGCGTTCCTCATGCCGTTTTCTGCAGTTATACTATGCACCGAATAGCCTAATAACTTGCATCCTTCGTTCTTTCCTGTACTTAAATGTGCGCATTTCCTTGAGGATTCTAATATTTTTTCCCTATAATTTTTAAATTGAGGATTCTAATATTTTTTACCTATAATTTTTACAAATATTAGGCTACATGAAAATAGCAATGAGAAAAACGCTGAGAAAAATATTTTTTTCAATAGCTAACATGTGGCTCCGTCTTTGGAATGATTATGCATTTTAGGCGCATTTAAATCACGTTTCTTTCTTTTTTAAGAGCGTTATGATGTGCTTGACAGATTATCCATAGACGGCCATAGTTGTAAATCTGATTCACGTAAATGTTTCAATGGAAATGTTCAGCCCTATGCATACTGGTATATTTCATATTGATGATAACGACAGTCTACTTTATATTGATGATAACGACAGTCTACTTCGTCATTCAGAGACCATGCTTAAAGCTGTAAAACTGTCTCTATTGCTATTTAAATGTGGAGGACGTATCTCCTTTGAGTATCGGGCCTTTTACACTAGTACAAGTACGAGTACTTATGCCCAGTATCCGGCCGATACCAAGTACTGGTATCGCCCATCCCTAAGGCCCTGCTAGTAAAAATATATAAAAATCCATCAAACTCAACAAAGCTGTTCATTATTTGAAAACGAAGTCCGTCCTCCTTTCTATTTTAAAAAGACTTCTATGACGCAGTTGTACAGCACATCTGTGCGTTAAGTTCCAATGAAAGATCTTGCCCAGTGCTATATTCGCCACCAAAGCTACTTCTTCTCCTCCATCTGCCATTCTGCTAAAAGTAAAAAATCTAACAATCTAAAAATTCAAAGTTTAAAGAAATCGGAAAAGGGTGTAAGCTAAGCTAGATCTTGTTCGGATGGCGAACTTTTTTTACATTTTTTTGTTGAACTACCACTCCTATCAGCAACAGAAACGATGCTGACGTAAGGCATTTAAATGAACTTTGTAAAATATATATATTGTTAATGAAAAATATTCAAGAATAATATGTTAAAAATATATTCTGACTATCTTTGGGCCTGCAGAGAAGGCTTCAAAGGAAAACCAGCAGTGGGTTACAGGGTGCTATGCTGATGGAAAAATGTGACAGACACTGTAACTAACTGAGATGGTGTTAGATGTAATATAGTCCAGTTTAAATGTTCATGTAGTGGAGGACAGTAGAACTTATTTGAGGAGGATGGACTGTAGTAAATGCAATGGTCTCTCAGAATGAGTTTAATGTGTTTAACGCCACTCTATTTACTCATGTCCATACATTAATATGAACAAATCCTCTTTATTTAACTCCACTCCATTTACTCCAGTCCAGACATTAATATGAACCCATCCTCTTTATTTAACTCCACTCCATTTACTCCAGTCCAGACATTAATATGAACCCATCCTCTTTATTTAACTCCACTCCATTTACTCCA
>JACXGM010032867.1:0-12482 GCA_016801145.1 Umbra pygmaea | reverse complement strand
ACAGAACACTAGCAAGGATTAGGTTCAGCACAGCATACAGATAACACTAGCAAGGATTAGGTTAATACAGCACACAGGTATATTAATAATGATCAGGTGAGCACATTATGCGTTACCCCCCCATTACCACTAATAAGGACCAGGCTACTACCGCACACTGTAAAAAGGCATGCAAAAACATATGTAACACGGCACGCATAAGAAGTGTAGTTAACCGGAGCACTAGGCCACACAATTCCCAGCCCCTAAAAGCATTCCTTTTACTCTCTACCCAGAAGGCTAATCCCCAGTAGCTTATGCATAGTTTTGATGCAAAGCCCTTTGCCTCATTTACGCATAGTCTAGTGCTTCACAACGCATGTAAAAATGGAGGAGAAACTTATAAGCGCGGTTGCCGGGTATCCTGCCATTTTTTATATAACAGCAGATGTCTACAGAGACATCAATGAAAAAAAATATGCTTGGAAGAGGAATTGGAAAGACATTGAATTAGCAGGTCAGTAACTATAAGTGTTGGCTATACCAATTTTGTCACCGTTTTGAAAAGCTAGCAAGTGTTAGCTAGACACAACATCGCATTGGTTTTAGCGCACAAGTAGGAAAAATCCAATGCATGCAACAACCCGAATGCACCGCAGCCGCAATCCAAGGCATTCCGCTATGCGTCTTTGCATCACTGGCGGACTCCTTCATTTGAAATGACTGGACTTCCGTTGTTACGCATATGCAATGACGGATTCTGTGTGATTTGGGCGTTAGTATATGAAAACTGGAAATAATAGTAAACTAGTAAATGAAAAAATGTATCGATTATTAAAACAGGTTAAAAACAATTACCAGAAACTGCTTATTTTTTGGTTTTTCTGAACAACAATTTCATAATTGTAATGTATATGCTGGAAGGATGTGAAGAGGAACAAACACACGTGAAGGAATAAGTATATGTTGTTTTAATAAATGGAAAAACCCTGTACCAAATAAGCAGGAGGACTACTGTGAGTCAAAAACAACAATGACTACTACAGAGACTTATTGAAATTCACACTTACAGTTGTGCTCATAAGTTTGCTTACCCTGGCAGAAAGTGTTTTTTCGGCATTGATTTTGAAAATATGACTGTTCATGCAAAAAAACAGACTGTTATGTAAGAATAGTGATCCTATGAAGCCATTAATTTTCACATAGTTTTTGGCTAAATAAAACCACACTGATAACAGAAATCACCCAAATAACCCTTAACAAATGTTTAATATTTGGACTTGTTACAGACACACAAGGTGAATGGCAATTGTAGGATAATATTGTACACCTGTGGCATTTTAAATTGCAATTTAGTATACAAGTATCTGTGTATAGTCAATGAATTTGTTAGCTGGCACGTGAGCAGGCTAGATACTGTGCTATATGGAGCATATGGACCTGCATACTAATGTTCTGGACCTGCATAAAGTTGGAATTGGATATAAAAAGAAATCCAAAGCCTTGCAAATTACAGTACGGTCAAATCCCATTTCTCTGTCTTACCCCTTCCCCTACCCCTTTGTCTAAACCTTAGCCCTTGTCCCTCGAAACCGAGTGGTAAGTGATAGGGATGAAAACATACCCTTATGAAATGAGACACCACTTGGTTACAGTTGCGTTATAATACATCAACACTAGCTGGCTGCTACATCACCAGAAATGACACGTTTTGATCACAAACTTAAAGATATCAAACAAAATCCGCTGTTAATGTAGTTTAGTTAAAACTGTAGACATCCATGGTGTCGATTCAAGGCTAGTCATTGAAATGCGGGACTGTTGTTCACATCAGTAAGGTAACGTTTGCGTAGGAAACTAGCGTTTTTTTTAAACGTTTCAATTAAGGACATGGTTGCAAAAATATATCTACAGAACTGTGTAGAGCACAAAACAAGTCATTTTTAAATCAATTATTTAAGACGAAAATACATTTATTGGACTCTCTTGATGATCTGGCTGCCATTGTTGCCGGTTGCGCAGTGTATTCTGGGTACCCCTTGGTTTCAAGTAAGCTCTCGAAAATGCTTGGTTTTAAGGGGTATCCACCCCTTCCCCTTAGCCCTACCCCTAGATCAAAATGAGAATTGGGATAGCCCTTACTCTCACATGAACGCGCAAAACTAAGGGGAAGGGGTAAGAGGAAGGGCTAAGACTGAGAGATGGGATTCACCCTTGTTTAATTATTTAATCACTCATTAGGAAGTAGAAGATTCAGGGATCTCTCAGGACCAAGCCAATGATTTCAGCCAAAACTACCAGAAGAATAGTTCGAGATACAAAGAAAACCCACAGGTAACCTCGGGCAACATACAGACTGTTCTGGAAAAAGACTGTGTGGTTATTTCAAGGAGCACGATATGACAATAGTTGAACAAAAATGAGCTGCATGGTCATGTTGGAAACTTTTACTATGCCAGGGGCACAAAAAAGCCTGGTTACAATAAGCCTGACAACACCTTGACATGCCTCACAGCTTCTGACGCACTATATTATGGAGTGACGAGACCAAAATTGAGCTTCATTGTCACAATCATAAGCTCAATGTTTGGAGAGGGGTCAATAAAGCCTATAGTGAATAGAATACCATCACCATTGTGAAGCCTGTTGTTGGCTCAATTATGTTTTGGGGGTGTGTGAGCTCTAATGGCACAGTAACCTTGGGAAAATTGATGGAAAGATGAATGCAGCAATTTATCGGTCAATTCTGGCAGACAATTTGCATACTTCTGCTCAAAAGCTGTGCATGGGACGCACTTCGACATTTCAGCACAACAATGACCCTAAGCACAAGGCCATGTTGACCGTCCAGTGGTTACAGCGGAAAAAGGTGAAGGTTCTGGAGTGGCCATCACAGTCTCCTGATCTTAATGTCATCGAGCCAATCTGGGGAGATCTCAAACGTGCGGTTCATGCAAGACGACCAAAGACTTTGCATGACCTGGAGGCATTTTGCCAAGACGACTGGGCAGCTATACCACCTGCAAGAATTTGGGGCCTCATAGACAACTATCACAAATGACTGCATGCTGTCATTGATGCTACAGGTGGCAATACACCGTATTGAGGACTGAGGGTATGCAGACTTTTGAACAAGGGTCATTTAATTATTTTCTTTGTTGCCATGTTTGGTTTTGTGATTATGCCATTCTGTTATGAATTACAGTTGAAAATGTTTGTTAGAGAATGCATCAGTTTGTTACCATAGCTCACTGCAATATCAACATACTCCCCAAGATGTTTTGTATGTGAATGGATTTTTCAATGGACTTTTGTTAAATTATTTGAGAAAGACAAAATGTTTTGATTGCTTACTCATGTTCTCTTTATACATCTATTACCAATTCTCCAGGGGTATGCAAACTTTTGAGCACAACTCTTAAGTTTACATCTACAGTTAGTTCCAATCAGAACTAGTATACAATTTTCTTAAAGCTATGTTGTTATTTTTAATTACCGTAATTCCTCAAATAAAAACCGGTAGTCAAATAAACTCTGACGGTGGCCGGGGGCGTGGTCAACACGGACAAATGAAGGCCGGTCTTAAATAAAGGCCGGTGGAATTTTATGTGTGGATAATCTCCTAGGTGCCTTTCATATAATGTGCATTCCAGTTAAGCGTAATGTACATTTCTATCACTTTGGATTCAACAATAAATATGAATAGAGTCAACAATATATTCATGCTATTTTCGGATTATGGTACTTATCTAAAGCAGCGATACTCCTGCGAGCTGCCATTCCGTAGGTTTTTGTTCCAAACATAATTTAGCACAAGTGACGCTACTCAGTACCAGGTTGAAACGATAACTCATTTATGGAATTGCAGCTCGCGGGAGCAGGAAATAGTATCGCTAAGTATAATTGTCCGACCCTTATTTCAGGCAATGCGTCTGTATGTTTTAATCAGCTTGGTGTTGTTTGTATTAACGTACATGTAAATGGCAGTAACTACGTTGGAAATTAAATGGCTCCCATTTAGTGCAAGCGATTGAATCTTCAACAACTTTTTTCAACTACGTATTGGAACGGTTACAAGAAGTGTTGAGATTGCGTTAACT
Source organism: Umbra pygmaea (assembly GCA_016801145.1). Taxonomy (NCBI): domain Eukaryota; kingdom Metazoa; phylum Chordata; class Actinopteri; order Esociformes; family Umbridae; genus Umbra; species Umbra pygmaea. Next base: position 8,403 of record JACXGM010032867.1, on the reverse strand, counting down.
ATGATAGTTAACAACGTAATGCAGCAATAAAAGGCAAATTGGAACAATGATTGACATTTATATATAGCCAATTATACTTATGAAACAGAGGGAAATTAGAAATAAATGCCTGCCTCTAACAAAAGCCTGCTTAAAAATATAAGCCAGTTGCCTTCAAAGGCCCCGATCTTTATTTGAGGAATTACGGTATTTGCTATATTGTAAAATCCTGTTAAATTAATGTTTGATCCAGTACCAGCAGAAAAAAATTGTCATTTTAGCATCATGTCAGAAACTGGCTTGTTTAAGAGGAAAAGATGACCATAACTATGCACTTCAACATCAGTCAATAAACCTAGGCCAAATTCAGTAATATTATTTCAGAAGGCAATTACAAAGCATGGCATGCAGTGCACAGAGCATAACTTACATTTGTTGCACACTCCCCTGAAAAATGAGACAAGCTTTAATGTAACCAGCAAAAGCTAGATACAAATCCATACCAATTCAATTATGAATCAATTTGAGTTTGTGTCAGACAGTCCGGTGCCAACAGAGTGGATGTTTTATTAACTTATGGTCTAGAAAGAATGAAACACTTTTCATTTGTGTATTTCTGTGTTGCATTATGATTCACAGGGAGTGTGTTAATGCTTTATCTTGTAGGCACTCCTCTCACAGAAAACATAGGGTGCAACAAATGTAAGCTGAATTTAGAAGGTGAATTGCTGACAAAGCATTTCCATACAGTATGTTGTTGTGTACTACTTTACGTAGAAGGGTAACAGTTTAGAATAATGTACCCTTTGTGAAGGCTTTATAGTAACACTTTAAATGGTTATATAAGCATTTTGTATTTGCATTCTAAACATTTATAAATGGTTAAAAACATTCTTTAATATTGCTGTCAAATTAATAATAATTTGGATTTCACATTTCATACAAATTCTTCCCATAATGGCTGGTATGAAAACACCTCAGTATTAGTCTGCCTTTTCTTACAGGCCAGGTGCTGTGAAGATCTCCTCCTTAATTAAAAACTTCCCAAAACAGATGAACCCAACCTTCTACTTTTACTTTGAACTATTTACAATGCTGACCATTTGACACAATGTTTTAGAGCAATATTAACAAATTAAATGTGCTGTCCCTTATTCATAGTTTTAAGAGTATGCTGATATGTTTATGTCTCATTGGGGGAAAATACCTGGCGTTGCCACTGAGCAGGTGCCTCTCTCCCCTCCCAACACCTCAGTTCTGCCTCGAACGCCCGTCTATTTCACTTCAAACACTCGCTTTAGTCACACGTCCTATTCGCTTTGGACAATCGAGTACATTCAAATTGTTCAAGCGTCCAACTAGACGCTATAGGAGCGAATTTCATGATCAATTAGTGTTCGGTCTGAACGTAGCATAAAACCTACCTTGATGCGCAATGCGCGAGCGGTGCGCGATGGTCGATTGACAACGTGATTAAGCAGCTGAACAAGAATAAGGCTGTGTTCCGATTATTCTCATCTCAGCTCCGCCAAGACAAAATAGACATGCCATTTAAAAAATCTTTCATTTATTGTCAGAAATGTCATGTTTTCAAAAGCATCACTTTGGTCAAATTTTATGTGACATATTTCCAGTAGGCAACTGACTGCAAGCAGGCACATCCGAGCAGGCTTATGTGCTGGAGCTGAGCCCCGGAGAGCTCTGGCCCAATTTAACCACTGAATGTAGTAATATGTTGTTTCACATTGTCCTGTCATCCCAATATCGCTACATGTTATTGTAGGGGTTTTCACAGTTGTCCTTGATTATATAAGCTATTGGTTGCCTTTCAGGTATGTTTCTATCAGGGGTTATATGAATACATGTACATGGTGTCAATATTTTTTGCAGCCTGTAGACTGGTAATATGCATTATGTACTGCCAAAAAAGGAATACTTGGTTGCATCATGTGGGATATATTTTTAACTAATTTTTCATTATCTAACCTCTCTGTTACCATCTAGCTCTGTTAAGGAGGATACCTAACACCCCACTGCTCAAGGACCCCCAGTAGTCAGCAAAAAAATGTAGGGTCATGACTGCGAGCAAGGACACATCACAAAAATGTACTGTTTAAACACCAGGGCCCGTATTCATAAAGATTCTAAGAATCCTCTTAGAAAACTCCTAATTTAGCTTAAAAACTTTTACGTAGGAGTCTTAGCTTAGGATCGATTCCAGACCAATCTAAGAGCTACTCTGAGCAAGGAAAAGACAAAAACTCTTATCTTAGTGAGGAGGCGGGGCTGACCCCGTTGCTATGTATGACACAATCTTTTGAAGACTGTGATTGGTTGGTTGTCCAAGAAGGAAAAAGGAAATGAACTGCGACACAATAAGAGGTTCTGGAAGTGCTGTAATTGTTTGTGTGATCCCTCTGCTTACAGAAGGTTGTGACAGACCCAAGTCATCACTGCTACATTGTTCCATTTTCCCAGTTGCCAAATATCTTAATGTAGTGATTACTTTCATTTCTGGCACTATGACATTTCTGCGCTGTGTCGGAGTAGTTAGCGTGTCTCTAATAAGATCAGTCACAAACATGATCCCTGCACGATCTAATCTATAGCTTCTTATTGACTCACTATCATCCATTGTCTGCAACACATTTCTTCTCCCTCTTCGTAATTCCGCCATTTTCTCCTCTACTGAAGGAACTCTTAAGCCTCTTAAAAGTCCTCGTCTGTACTCCTACCAATTTTGGCCTTAGGACCTCTTTCAAGAGATAAGATGCTTTCTGAATCACTTTTTTCTTTACTATGATTTTATTTTTATTTTAAGAGTAAACGCCCACGTTTCTAAGAATTTTCTTAGAATTTTCTCACTAGGAGCTACTCTTTGCATTAAGATTCTTTATGAATACGGGCCCAGACATTTATTTTGCCACACTATATAAAATATAAATAATAGTTTGGGAGAAGAGGCTGGGCGGATCAAAAAAGGAAAATTTAATCATGATCACGATTTTGGCTTCTTACGATCAAACTTGCATGATCGAGCAATATTTAATCCTTCAAAGACCCCCGATGCTTTAGAGCACGCTAGCAACTAAATCTTTTTACCGTTGGAAAGAATAAGATCAGCCAGAGATATGGCGCCTCAAAGTTGGTCATGTTTTTTAGACTGTCATTTTGTCACAATTTTTGGAAGTGAAAAATAGCTGGGATTTCAAAAACATATAGAAATATAGTAAGAAATGGTGCAGCATTTTGATGTTGACTTGTTTGTCCCCCAAGTATTGCACATTGGTCCAAGAGACCCGGGGGCTTGACAATATGCACTGAAAAGCCTTATTCATCATAGTTTACATGCTTTTACACATACAAAACCACACAATATACATATAGTACGTTCTTGAGTTTATTTTTTATTCTTTTGGGTTGTTTGTGTGTAAGCTCTGTGTCTCTCTGTTAGTGTGATTTAGTAGTTGTGTTTTGAGTGAAACCATTAGTTCTTGGTGTGTGAGTTGTAGGCCTGCTTGTATGATTTTTAGTTATGATTCTGTATTTGTAATGCTGGTTATAATTTATATTGTACATATTAATAATTTGTTTATTTTCTATCTTCCCAGGGAGAAGGGGAACACTTGGTAGTGTAAGGCAAGATGCCCTGGGCTTACATCACCCGTAGGGTTATGTCCTTTTCTAAACATTAGAGATTAGGTTAGATCTGGGTGGTCCACACCCTGTATTTTGGTTAGGGCACCTTGATCATGTGCCAGTTCAGTTTATGTGTTTTATGTTAGGCAGTTAGGACAGGTTATTTAGCCCTAGCATAACTTCAACTTTGTGACTGATTCCTCTACATTATTTTCAAGTATCTGGTGATATTGAGTGGAATCCATGCGACCCTCAACTTTAACAAGATTCCCAGTACCGGCACTGGTCACACAGCCCCACAGCATGATGGAACTTCCACCAAATTTTACTGTGGGAAGCAAGTGTTTGTCTTGGAACACTGTGTTATTTTACCGCCATGCATAATGCCCCTTGTAATGACAAAATATCTCCATCTTTGTTTAATTAGTCCATAGCACCTTCTTCCAAAATTAAGCTGGCTTGTCCAAATGTGTGTTTGTATACCTCAAGCGACTCTGTGGCGTGTGTGCAGAAAAGGCTGCATCCGCATCACTCTCTCATACAGCTTGTGCAAAGTGTGTTGAATTGTTGAACGATACACAGTGACACCATCTGTAGCAGGATGATGTTGTAGGTCTTCAGAGGTGGTCTGTGGGCTGTTTTTGACCATTCTCACCGTCCATCACTTTTGCCTCTCTGATATTTTACTTGGCCTGCCACTTCTAGCCTTAAGAACTGTGCCTGTGGTCTTCTATTTCCTCACTATGTACATCTCTGCAATAGCTTTTTGTAGCCTTCCCCTAAACCATAATGTTAAACAATCTTTGTTTTCAGGTCATCTGAGAGTTATTTTGAGACCCCCATGTTGCCAGTCTTCAGAGGAGAGTTAAAGAGAACAACAAGTTGCAATTGGACACATTGGTCTATGATGTTCAAGGTGTATGAGCTCACCAAACCAATTGTTTGTTCCAATTAATCAGTACTACCTGTAGGTAGATACAGGTATTCAAAACAACATCACACGGGTGCCCAAATTCTTGCACCTTTCTAATTTTGTTTTGATGCATATTGCACATTTTCTGTTAATCCAATGAACCTAATTTCACTAACGAAATATTACAGTATCTTTCAGTTATTTGATGGATCAAAATGAAATTGCTGATCCAAACACCTAATTATTTATAAATGAAAATCATAGAAATTGTGAGGGGTGCCTAAACTTTTGCATATGACCTGTGTACCTGTACTTTTGTCGCACTCAAAATAAACTGACATATCAGATATAAAATGAGGCATCACAAACAAACATTTGGAATTTGTGAGACCTTGGCTGTGTAACAAATCAGGTCTGCAGAGGAAGTGTACCACAAAAGGTATTTATTCAATATAAATTTGAGAAGTAGGATACTGGGCAGACTTCTCAATATAGTACGTAAGGAAAGTGGAAATCCTAAGATAGGTCTGGAACAGGCTGGATCGGTACAAGGTAGTGGTTTCTCTCTCAGGCAATGTCGGTACACAAGAAGGCTCTCAGACAGGCAAGGTCGGTATACAGAAAGGCTCTCAGACAGGCAAGGTCGATACACAGGACGGGTTTTCAGACTAGCAGGGTCGGTACACGGGCTCGGATTCTCGGACAGATCAAAAATACACAGAACGGTTAGAACAAGATCTAAGCAAAGGTACCAAGTGCAAATCCAAAATCCAATATCCGTAAACAAAGAAGGTAAGGCCAAAAACAGTAATCACAAGTAATGAGTGCTCAGTAGGACAGAAAATGTACAATACCTTGCAGAGAGGGAATGAGATGTGTGTGCTTATATACAGACCAGAGTGACAATAGGTGCTCAGTTTTCCGGTGATTGTGATCTTGTGACTGGGGTGCGTCATGGCTGTTGGGTTCAGGAGCAATACCGGTGATGGGAAGTGAGTGTTGGTGTGGGGCAGAAACGTTCAATGTCACAGGGCCCCCCTCTCCACGGGAGGCTCCAGACGACCCAGACACCTGCGAAGACGGCCTCCCTCTAGGACGCGGAGCGGGATGGCCAGGGTGATCCAGATGAAAGGCCATCACTAGATCAGGGTCCAAAACGTCTCTCGCCGGTATCCATGATCTCTCTTCTGGACCGTAACCCTCCCAGTTCACGAGATATTGAAGAGATCCCTGACGTCTTCTGGAATCCATAAATTCTCAAACCCGGTAAGCAGGTGCGCCCTCAACATCAAAAGCACGAGGAGGAGTTCTGGCCACAACCGGAGGGTGCAAAGGGCTATACCAGACCAGCTTCAACAGGGAGACATGAAAAGAAAAGGCCAGGCGGAACTGGGGGGGGCAACTGTAACCGGTAAGTAACAGAATTTATTCAGTGAGTAATCTTGAACGGACCAATGTACCTCTGATTGAGCTTCTTGCAGGCCTGGCGTAGACGGATATCCCTGGTGGACAGCCAGACACGTTGACCAGGGTGAAACAACAGTGTGGGGCCTCTCCTCCTGTCCGCGTTGGTCTTCTGTCTCCGTGCAGCACGGTCCAGGCATTGATGGGCGGAGTTGCAAACTCTGGAACTGTGTTGGAACCAGCTTTCTACTGCGTCCACAGGCGTAGTCTCGGTGTCCCAGGGGAGCAGAGGAGGTTGATATCCCAAACTCTAGTCTGACTGGGGCCCTCTTGTGGGTTATGAACCCTGTCCCTAAAGGCTGGCCATCCAAGGCATTAATCCTTAAAGGGGGAGAGACTGGTATTAATTCAAGTTCAAGTGTTTGAGCCAATGCACAGTCTATAAAGTTACCAGCGGCTCCGGAGTCTATCAGCCCTTCAGTGATAATCCGTTTATTTTTTCCTGTGAGAATAACTGGTAAATTGAATTGTTGAGCTGATAAATGAAGGTCACTTAATGGTCCTACCTTGGTTGTGTGTTTCACTGGTTCAGATCTTGGGGTTCTGACTGAACAGTTGCGGAAAACATGGTTCTTCTCCCCGCAGTACAAACATAGTCGTTCCTGGTACCGGCATTGACATTCCGCTGAAGTTAAAGGGGAACGTCCGATTTGCATTGGCTCTTCTTCAGGCAGGTAAGTGGGTCGAGTAGTGAGAGAGCACTGTTTGGCCTCTTTTAAAGGTGTGCGAGAAACGTTTGCAGACAACAGATTATCAATGAAAATTGACATGAAGATATATGCGTTTAAGTCCTTCTGATCACCTCTGCAAGCCAGTTCCGTTTGAAGTTCCCTAGAGAGGCCCCGTCTGTAGACCGTGAGCAAAGCAGCAACGCTCCACCCACTTCCTGCAGCTAGGGTGCGGAACTCCAAGGCGTAATCTGCCGCTGATCGTTTACCCTGCTTCAGGTCACATAGCTGGTCACCTACAGGTTTTCCTGAGGCTGAGTGGTCAAAAACCTTGTTAAACATTTCCAGAAAAGCAGACTCTGTATTTAAACATGGGTGACCTGCAGACCAAAGAGCTGTGGCCCATTCCAAAGCTCTGCCTGTTAAAAGCGAGAGCACGTAATCCACCTTTTGCCTGTTAGTGTGGAATTGCTGAGGATGGTGGGTGATGTACAGTGAACATTGCATCATAAATCCTATACTTTGCCCAGGTGTACCATCGTATTTTAAAGGCATAGCAATGTGAGTCGGTGGAGATAGAGGAACCTGTTCTCGTTGATTAGGAGTGGAGATGGAGGGTTGACGCACTAGTAGACACAGTTTGTCAAGTTTCTCCTCCTGTTGTTGTAGGCGTTTGTGAATTTCAGCAGGGTCCATCTCCAGTATTTGGCGAGGTATTCTGTACCAAATCAGGTCTGCACAGGAAGTGTACCACAAAAGGTATTTATTCAATATAAATATGAGAAGCAGGATACTGGGCAGACTTCTCAATAAATTACGTAAGGAAAGAGGAAATCCTAAGATAGGTCTGGAACAGGCTGGATTGGTACAAGGTAGTGGTTTCTCTCTCAGGCAATGTCAGTACACAAGAAGGCTCTCAGACAGGCAAGGTCGGTATACAGAAAGGCTCTCAGACAGGCAAGGTTGATACACAGGACGGGTTTTCAGACTAGCAGGGTCGGTATACGGGCTCGGGTTCTCGGACAGATCAAACATACACAAAACTGTCCGAACAAGATCTAAGCAAAGGTACCAAGGGCAAATCCAAAATCCAATATCTGTAAACAAAGAAGATAAGGCTAGAAACAGTAATCACAAGTAATGACTGCTCAGTAGGACAGAAAATGTACAATACCTCGCAGAGAGGGAATGAGATGTGTGTGCTTATATACAGACCAGAGTGACAACAGGTGGTCAATATTCCGGTGATTGTGATCTTGTGACTGGGGTGCGTTCATGGCTGTTGGGTTCAGGAGCAATACCGGTGATGGGAAGTGAGTGTTGGTGTGGGGCAGAAACGTTCAACATTACAGGCTGAGAGATTTGTGAGAGTATTGAGAAATTGAGCCATCAGACACAAGATGGACCAACGTCATCAGAGGTTTTTTATTATTGGATATATATTTTTATCCAGAGCATGCAGTAGATGCCATGGTTGTTGTTTGTTTTTAATAGACAATCCGGGAACATACATATATATATGCAGTTGCAGGCAAAGAGTTGGACCAAATTTTACAGCAATTATTGTGGCTAAATTCCAATATACTAGTTGATAAAAAGCCTATATACTTTGACAGGATGTTTGGAAAAGGAATAATGTTTGTAAATGACATTATAAATGAAGCCGGGGGAGTGATGCCTTACATGCAGTTAATAAAAACGTATGGTGATGTATGTTCTCTGCAAAAATATAATCAATTA
>JACXGM010032866.1:0-12483 GCA_016801145.1 Umbra pygmaea | reverse complement strand
AATAAATCCTGTGATCTTACCTTTAAAATTTATTATATTTAATGTTTCTATGTGCTACAGAGGCTTAGGTTTCGGTAGACGTTATTAATTCTTAGTATTTTTTCAGAAAACCCTCAGGACATAAGGATATTCATCATAGAATAACATAGTTTTTTATAGGCGTTTTTAGCAGGCGTTTAGGCGTCAATAGGTTAATAGAATAGAGTAACACGAACCTGAGAGTAATCATAAGAGCTTCACTGAAATTGAGAAAAATAAACAAAAATGTGTACTGCTAGACTCCAGTCCGTTTGGCTGCAAGGTCATCAACAAAAATCCAAACCGAAACTTACCCACACTTTCGACTGAGCGTTGTGTACAACCGGCGGTTGTGACGGTGAAGCCATTTTAATTTTAATTTGCTGTTGAATGCACGACAACAAAGCAGCACAACAAGCGCCACCTTGTGGATGTAATACGCAAATGAGGAAAACCAATGGAGAAAACCGGAAAGCAAAACGGATAATTTTATAATTAAATATTGCAATACTTTGTGCGTTGGTATCGATATAATTGCGTGCGCAAAATATCGCGATACTGAACAGAATCGATTTTGTCCCCCACCACTACTATCCACACAGGGTACTTGAGAAGAATGAGGCCATATGCTTACTGGTAAAAACTAAACTGAGCGGGTATGCAGTGCAGAGTAAAATCCAGCTGGTAACATGAACCGAAAAATGTTAGGAACCTCTGGTTCAGTGGCCTGGGCAAGCGAGTAGAGGCTCACCTCAGACTCTTCCCCCTGCTCCCTGAAGGCAGTGGCGATGCTGTTCTGGACGGCTTTGATCCAGGCCTGTCTCAGCTTCTCAGAGTCAGCCTGCAGAATGCAGCTCCTGGAGGGGAGGGACCCAACACATCAGCCACCTGCCTGCTCGGCTAACAGAACTCTATTCAGCTCTACGTGTGTTTATGTTACACTAACCTGAAAATGTCCATTTCCAGCTAAAGGTGAGGGTTGTTTAGTTACATAAAAGTCACAATTTGTTTTCTGGATTAGTTATTGGTTAAGTATAGGGTTAGGAGTATGGGTTAGCTTTTTGGAGTTGAAGTTAGATCAAAGTTCTGGTAAATAAGAGGACAAATGGATTTGAAACTGAAAACCTATTTGGAATGACCACAGAACAAGTGAAATGTGCATGCACAATTCTGCTATTTCACCACGTGTCACTGTGCTGGAGCGTGTGTTCTCACTTGGTCGGGGACACCACTTCGAAGCAGAAGCGGCGCTCGATGTCCTCACAGTGTTTGACCGTGCAGAGTCGCAGGTCCTCTACCACCACAGTGGGGATATCCTGAGAGGATATACAGCTTTAATGAAACATAAACACCGGGCTGTGCACACTCATTATGGACCACAGCTCAATTCCAAATTGTAGCCTGAAGCAGCGTTATTTCTCCCCTCTCCTTTTTCACTTAGTTAACTGTGCTTCAAATTCAACATTACCTCAGTGCATTAAAAATGCAGGGGATATTTACACTGGAAGTGAAACATGTATATTTGATAGTTGGTTTTGTGGGGCCAAGTCCACAACCTAAATGTCACCCTATTCACTATTCTGTAATGCACTGCTCTTGAGCAGTACCCATAAGGTTCTAGTCAAAGATAGTGCACCATGTAGGGTGCCATTTAAGACACGGAGGGTGTCCTCAGGCTTACCTTGAATTTCTTCTGGTAAACTAGCTGATTGTTTTGAATGGAGAACCAGCGCCTGAAAGGAGATCAACAGAATGGTCAGTCACATGGTCAGTGGTTAATCACATGGTCAGTCGTCACGACAGTACCAGTTGGCCTGTCAAAAGGTAAGTGTTTGATGAATATATTTTCAGTAATCAAATAAAAAAGTTAATTATAGTAGTCAATTGAAATTGATGTTATTAATGCAATGAAGAACAAATAGATGAATTAGACTGATGTATTTCTAGACTGTGGTGATTCAATCTTGGATTCTTATCTGGTGTTCTGCTGGACCTGAGACCAATACTGAGTCTGACGACTAGCCACCCGGACCATGTCCAAAGTACAGTTGGTCAAGTTTCTGATCTAATTATAATATTAATAATAACTAGTTCAACTTATATAGCGCCTTTTAAGAACAAAGCGCTTTACACAGTGAGGGGGAAAGCCAACCAAATCCACCACCACCACCAATGTGTAGCACCCACTTGGGTGATGCATGGCAGCCATTTTGCGCCAGAACGCTCACCACACATCAGCTATCAGGTGAAGAGGTGAGTAGTTATATTTGCCAATTAGGAAGGAAGGGGATTATTAGGTGGCCATGATTGAGGTGAGGCCTGGTTGGAAATTTGGCCATGACGATAAGTGGCATGTTTTTTTTAATGACCACAGAGAGTCAGGAGAGTCGCTTTTAATGTCCGATCTGAAAAACGGCACCCTACGAAGGGCAGATGTCCCCGTCACTGCCCTGCGGCATTGGGATTGATCTTTGGGCCAGAGGGAAGAGTGCCCCCTACTGGCCCTCCAACACCACTTCCAGCAGCACTGGTCTCCCATCCAGGGTCTAACCAGGCCCAACCCTGCTTAGCTTTAGAAGCCAACCAACAGTGCAATTACAGGGTTCTATGCTGTTGGCACTCTAAACTTAGTCTGATGTCTCCTGTTGTATCACAGGCCACTTGTTCCCATCTGTTTTTTTACTTTTTTCCTCGGCTGGTCATCTGAACATTTGGCAGTGGCAAGGATGCCTAGTGGTTACGGCATTTGGCTAGTGTCCGTAAGGCCCTCGGTTCCCCAAGCCCCCAAGGTGAACGCTCTGTTGTTCTGTCAGTGAGAAGGACAGTTAGCCCTAATCGCTCCCAGGTCCGTGCTGTAAATTAGAACTGGTTCTCAGTCAACTTGACTGGTTAAATAACAGTAAAATTGGAAAAAGTTGAACACCGCAGTGTCAAGCTTCATGCCTACATCCTGGAAAGTAAAACTGATCTATGCATTTGTTTGTGCATTTTTTGGGTATCCACAGTAGATCTCTCCTGTGGCCTACCAGGCACTATGAGGTTTCTGAATTACTAGCCACCCCCCAGCAAACTAAATGTAAACGCAAAGCATAGAACCAAAACACTTCGACAGTGCACGAACGAAGGTCAAGACAGTTGTCCTAGTACGTTGTATCCATTGAGCCAAACAAATACTTTTAGAACTACAATGGTTAATCAACAGAAGCCAAACAAACTTAACATTTTCTCAGATTGTATTGGACAAAATTCTGGTATGTCCCTCTGTGTTCCGTTTGGTTGGCTTCTGTAGATGACAAGTCTTGTAACTTTAGTTTAGTTTGGGGAAACAGATAATAATCCAGGAACTGGCTGACGACAGAAAGTCACGTCATTATTGATCACCATGGTGATGCAAACTCAACATGCTTCTCTTAATTTCCCCTTCCTCACCACCTGCTGGTCCAGGTAGAGTAAACAGTCGTCTCATTCACAGAAACTTTCACCCAATTCACAGAGGGTACACAATGGACTCTGACTTCAAATGTGGCCTTCGGTAGCATATAATATTATTGGTCTGACTGATAGTCATTGGCTCAACCAATGGTAAACCTGGGTGTGTAGCTGACCTGTTCCACGTCTTGAAGGCGTTGCTGGCCCTCTTAAACAGGTAACCCTCCATCGCGATTCCATTGTCTGCGTCCACATTGTACTCCAGCTTGGTGTCGTCATTCGAGAAATCCTGATTAAGAGATAAATCAAATCTGAGTATGTAACTTTGTGTTGGTGTTTTTTACTACACTATGCAGTAAAAAAAGTTAAATGTAAAGTCAGATTGTGTCCGAAGTGACACATTGTGTCAGAAGTGACCCTCACTGAGCCACACTGTATTCTCTACTCATGCAAAGGGATCAGGCCCCTTATTTGAATAACATTGGTTTTTGGTTGCAGACCCTGTTGTTTTACATAAAAATACAGGGTTGAATATGATATGATAATATTTTTTGATTTATTTAACCTTTATTTAACCAGGCGGGCACATTGATAACAGTTTCTCATTTGAAACGGCCACCTGGACAAAATAAAAGCACAATGAATTACACAAGGAAATAAAAATCAAAACAAATATACAAGGTGGGGATCTTCAGAGTAAACAAGGTAAGTATATGTACAATTAGTGCAAAAGAAATCTGAATTAGAGAGGTAGATTAATTTGTATGTAAAGTGGCAAGGCAAAAACAATTGATTATTTCACACTGGAGCATAACTGTGCAAATGGATACTGTGCAAATGACAAACAATAAATAAGATGCTGTACATATCAGTGCATGCAAATGCTTCATGGGGCAAAACTAAGGCACTAGGTCAGGAATGGGCAAAGGTAGTGTGCGTGTGTGTGTGGGGGGGGGGTCAGCATGTGATTTGATCTGACCGAAGCTCTGATACTCATGATTTAAAAGACGTGAGGGAGATGGTGTTCATCATTTTCAGAGACTTTTGTAGTACGTTCCAGTCGTTAGCTGCTGCGAACTGGAAGGTGTTTCAGCCAAAAGAGGTATGGGCTTTTTGGGTGACCAGGGAGATGTACCTGCGTGAGTGCAGGTTACGGGTGGGTAAGGCAATGGTGTGTAAAAGTGATTTGTAGATGAGGTAAAACCAGTGAGTCAGGCGTCAAGGGTGTAACGAGGGCCAGCCCACTAGTGCTTATAGGTCGCAGGGGTGGGTGTTAAATGGGGCATTGGTGACAAACCAGATTGAACTGTAATAGACTACACTAATTTTGTCAGGAGGCAGTTCTGTAGATGACATCACCAAAGTCGAGGATCAGTAGAATAGTTATTTTCACGCACATAACAGTTTTCCTTACTCAAACATGATCTGAGGGCAGTAAGATTATGATTGGTTCATTCAAATATCAAATCAAAATGGAGAGCAGGCAGAGAGGAGGCGGGAGTACAGGAACATTGTAAACTGGAGCGGACAACAAATATAAATGCTATCAGAGGGCTGCAGGAAGCAGTTAGCCTTGAGGTTATAGCAACTGACTAGTGACCATAAGGTTGCCAGATCAAATCCCAAGCTGGCATTGGAAACATTTTAAAATGTCTTACATTTTTATTATATCAGCTCATATAACTAACTGCATAATAGCTGCACATGTTATGGATAGTGATAGGTTAAGGTTAGGGTTAGGTTAAGGTTAGGATTAAAGTTAGGTCTACTTGTGGTCTGAATTGAAAAGTCTACAAGCACAAACATAAAGATTGAAACGTTCCTTAACTCCTGCCTCTCCTTTATGATTGGGTATTATTATGAACCAATCATAATCTTACTGTCCTCAGAACATGTTGGAGTAAGGAAAACTGATATCCTAGATTTCATTTTGGTTTGGAGATGGTTAATATGGGACTGGAATGAAATAAGGTAGGTCAGTCAACGAAAGACCCTGTCCTGTCGGGAACACACAAGGACAGGCGGATTGCTGTTCAGGTAAGCGTACACTCACAACTGTCAGACCTACACACAGATGGACACCACAGTGACCAGACAAACAGAACCTACCAGTCCACCCATTACCGAATCAATGACTCAAGAGGTTTCGGCTCATTCTGACTCTTGAGCAGACATGCTGCATCTGTTCAGTGTCAGCCATGTCCTTATCGTTGTCTCCTGCAACATTTTACATTTTTTCAAGTCTCCGACTACAAGTCTGACTCCCTTAACCACTGGGCCATCTGACCCCCTACAACAGTCAGCTGACTCCATCCTTTTACACCTGCATTGTCAACTTCTCTCTGAAAGAGCCACTGACTCCACAGTAACATGAGTGCCTGGCCACTGCAGTCATACGATAGCCATCACCTCACCTTGCTACAATGAGTTTCTGGCAAACATCCTGTACAGGGGGGTGAAATTGCTGGAAATGCTCCTTCAGTTTTAACGTCTTAAGTAAAAATATCAGTTGGTAACTTCTGTTTAATATGCACATACAGGCAAAGATTCACAACAGGTCGTTGTCATTGGTTGTCTGCTTTTATTTACCCTGATCCACAAACATCACTTGCTATTTATCCTATTTGGGACCTGAGCATCATATCATAGAAAACACATCTAGCACATTTGAACATATCTCAGTTTCAATTTACCATCGCAAATCACTTTCTGACTGTGTCAGTATCAACCTTCTCCCAAGGGTATTAAAAAAACCAGTGTCAGATCTTGGTTTCACTACCATGTTCAGCTCCACAGCTCATAAGTCAGTAAGGGCCACAACTATCTGCATAAACAGATTGACAATGTGCATGATAGGAAACAACTACTGTACCTTATCAATTCTTCATCATATACAGTGGGTACGGAAAGTATTCAGACCCCTTTTAAATTTTCACTCTGTTTCATTGCAGCCATTTGATAAAATCAAAAAAGTTCATTTTATTTCTCACGAATGTACACTCAGAACCCCATCCTGACAGAAAAAAAATATTTTAAATTAGACAAATTTATTAAAAAAGAAAAACTGAAATATCACATGGTCATAAGTATTCACACCCTTTGCTGTGACACTCATATTTAACTCACATGCTGTCCATTTCTTCTGATCCTCCTTGAGATGGTTCTACTCCTTCATTGGAGTCCTGCTGTGTTTAATTACACTGATTTGACTTGATTAGGAAAGGCACACACCTGTCTATATAAGACCTTACAGCTCACAGTGCATGTCTGTCCACCAACGTTCACCATCCAACCTGACGGCACTGGAGAGGATCTGCAAGGAAGAATGGCAGAGGATCCCCAAATCCAGGTGTGAAAGACTTGTTGCATCATTCCCAAGAAGACTCATGGCTGTACTAGCTCAAAAGGGTGCTTCTACTCAATACTGAGCAAAGGGTCTGAATACTTATGACCATGTGATATTTCAGTTTATCTTTTTTAATAAATTTGCAAATATTTCTACATTTCTATTTTTTTCTGTCAAGATGGGGTGCTGAGTGTACATTAATGAGAAATAAAATGAACTTTTTTGATTCTATCAAATGGCTGCAATGACCTAAAGAGTGAAAAATATAAAGGGGTCTGAATACTTTCCGTACCCACTGTAGTTACAGCTAAAAGTGTGCTAGCAGCAGCTAGCAGCCTATATGTATAGCTAGCAGTGTGCTAGGAGTGTACAAGCACTGAGTTAGCTGCAGCAGCTGGAAGTGAATATTCACAGCCCAGGACTTCCCGTAGGTTAATCCGCATGGATGCCAAGGCTATTTTTTTAGTTGGAGGGGGTACAGTACAGAATATGGGCAGTGCCATGACTCGTTCCTGTCTCCGTCCACCTTACTGAGCTGGTGCTCACGTCACTGCTGTTGGTGATCACGTTTCCGCCTGGTGACTCCAGCTGGACATCTCCAATGCCACCCATTTAGGTCTGGCTATTTCTAGGTTTCTTCCTAGGTCCCACCTAATAGGGAGTTTTTCCTAGCTACTGTGCATCACCTGTTGCTGCTTGCTCTTGGGGATTTTACGCCAGGTATCTGTCAAAGCACTTTGTGATAACTGCTGTTGTAAAAAGGGCTTCATAAAATAAATGTGAAATGTGAAATTGCGCCTGGCTCCAAACGAGTTTAAAGACCAGATGCAGTATTTTGGACCAACTAAAATCAATCGAAGTTTTTTTAAGTAATTATACTGTAGAGTTTAATCGATTTCCCTAAAAAATGATGAAACTATTTTAAGATGTTTTTTATGAACAAAAAAGGCCTACTTCGCTCAAATGTTGTTCACAAGTCTAAATCTGTGTTAGTGAGCTCTTCTCCTTTGCAGAGATAATCCATCTACCTCACATATCAACATGCTGATTAGACAGCATGATTATTGCACAGGTGTGCCTTAGGCTGGCCACAATAAAAGGCCACTCTAAAAAAATGCAGTTTCATCACAGAGCACAATGCCACAGATGTTGCAAGTTTTGAGGGAGCGAAACTGACAACTCCCACGCAGTGATTTAAAGCCACAACAGGTGGATTCAGCACCACGGCCAGCTCTGCAGCCTAAAGAATCGCAAACAATTGGGGGCAAAAACAAAAGTGTTTTGCATTTATATTTTTGTTCAGTGTAACTTCAGTCCATTCATGTCCTGAAACGGCTTCAAAGCAGAAGAACATTTTTACTGTAACACCACAGTCCAAACAGCAGCAACAGCTGAGCAGCCATCAAACACATGCTTCATTAGCCTGGTTCCAGCTGGTGCCATGTGATATGATAGGAAAATATAGCTGATGTGTGGTGAGCGTTCTGGCACAAAATGGCTGCAGTGCATCACCCAAGTGGGTGCGACACATTGGTAGTGGATGAAGTGGGCTTTCCCCCTCAATTTGTGAAGCACTTTGGGTTCTTGAAAAGCACTATATAAGTTGTGTTATGTGGCCAACAGGACCATGAGTGATAGGAAGTTGTCAAGTTCGCCAGACAACTGGGACCGGACTAATGCTTAGTACAGCTGGAGTCAAATAAACACACCTGGCTGCCACCAACATCTACATAACATCAAACACGAATCACTCTGATTATGCAGGATGGACAGGAGTGGGGTTGCGGCGAGGGTTCAAAAGTCTAACAATAAAAGTCCTTGTTACATACGGGGGAAGTCCACGCACAAAAGCTGTGACCATCAGGTGAGGGGTCAACCTCTTTCACTTCCTAAAAAGAGTCACACCGAAGAAGCAAGACAGGGCTGATCAACTGAGACAACACTTCCCTTCCAAACAGCTGAAGACATCATCACACAGATTAACTCACCGACAATGTGCAAGCTAAAAAATAAACACAGCGTGCACACAGCACTCACCAGTCAACACACATTAAAATAAACACACAGCACTCACCAGTCAACACGCATTAAAATAAACACACAGCACTCACCAGACAACACGCATTAAAATAAACACACAGCACTCAACAGTCAACACGCATTAAAATAAATACACAGCACTCACCAGTCAACACGCATTAAAATAAACACACAGCACTCCCCAGTCAACACGCATTAAAATAAACACACAGCACTCACCAGTCAACACGCATTAAAATAAACACACAGCACTCACCAGTCAACACGCATTAAAATAAACACACAGCACTCACCAGACAACACGCATTAAAATAAACACTAAACACACAGCATGCACACAGCTCTCACTAGATAACACAAACTAAAATAAACACAAGCGTGCACACAGCTCTCTCCAGAGATCACATATTAAAATAAACACAAGCGTGCACACAGCTCTCTAGAGATCACATATTGAAATAAATACAGCGTGCACACAGCTCTCTCCAGAGGTCACATATTGAAATAAACACAGCGTGCATACAGCTCTCTCCAGAGATCACATATTGAAATAAACACAGCGTGCACACAGCTCTCTCCAGAGATCACATAGTAAAAAAAAAACACAGCATGCACACACAGCTCTCTCCAGAGATCACATATTGAAATAAATACAGCGTGCACACAGCTCTCTCCAGAGGTCACATATTGAAATAAACACAGCGTGCATACAGCTCTCTCCAGAGATCACATATTGAAATAAACACAGCGTGCACACAGCTCTCTCCAGAGATCACATAGTAAAATAAACACAGCATGCACACAGCTCTCACTAGATAACACAAACTAAAATAAACACAAGCGTGCACACAGCTCTCTCCAGAGATCACATATTGAAATAAACACAGCGTGCACACAGCTCTCTCCAGAGATCACATATTAAAATAAACACAGCGTGCACACAGCTCTCACCAGATACCACACATAGTGAAACCTGCTGAAGATCCTCATATTTTTCACAGCTAGGTAGGTGTGTGTGTCAGTCAGATGGCAAACTAGCGTCAGCTACCTTCACCTGTTGCCTCGCATCTTTACTAGTCCCTCTAAGCAACCCCCCCAACCCTCATGTGTTTGTGTGATGTCATCAGTGCCAGCCTGGCCCCTCCTCCTTCCACAAAGGCACCAGCGGCATCAGAAGGACACCGTGTCCGTGTGTGTGTCAGTGCAGTCTGGCACTCGATGAAACAACCAAACCCCACGCAGGGAAGCTTGGCATTAAACATTTATACAGTCTCTGAGAGCCATGTACTCTACTTTTTCATCGATGAGTGTTGGTGTGTTCACTCAAATCAACCGTTTCCTATTTAAAGTGCCAACGCTTATTTGTTTTAATGAGAAGTGGGAAAGCAAATGCTAAGGCTAATACTAAAGCTAATACTTTAAGCAGAATGTCACCAGCACGGGTCAATATGTGACACCATGGTACTCTCTGGAAAACAGTCTCATTAATAATTCACACAGGCAGAGTTACGAGGTGCGCTACACACTAAAGAGCCCAGTCATGAGGAAGCGTAAGTCCAGGTAATGAATGTCCCCTATACACTAATACCATACAGGTGATTGACAGATTTATCAACCTTTCAACAGAACTGCTCCCCCATTCCTAATGTAGCGACGCATAAAGGCTAGCTGTTTGTAAAGTCTGTAAATAAAAGTGATGACTGGAGTTTACGACCATCACAGATTCGAATGGTCCTTAGCCTGGCGAAACCGTGACATATTTTGTGTTCAATATGAACTGAGGTAACTACCACTACCTGAGTGTTTGCTTTGGATGTACTAGCCCAGTGGTCCTCAAACCCTTCCATGGAGGGCCTAGTGTATGCTGGTTTTTGGCCTTTCCCTTCAATTAGAGCATAATTAGGCCCTAGACTGCCAGGTGAGGGGAGATACTAACCAATTAGTGAGCTACTCCATCAGGCTTGTACAAAGTAAAAGCAAAAACTTGCATACACTAGGCCCTCTATGGAAGGGTTTGAGGACCACTGTACTAGCCAATCCCTGTCCAGTTGAGGGAAAGAGGCTCATTAGCAAGCAGGAATAGCAGACAACAGAAGAGAAACCCAGAGAGAAGAAGGCTTACCTGCAGAGCAGCCTGGGTGAGTGTGGCAGGAGGAAGAAAAGCAGAGCGTCAGTTACAAGTGCTGATACATACTGGCCCAAAGAGAAACACAGCAGGGGCGGGGGGGCAACTTAAAAATAGAATCTCATGAAAGGGAGGAGGGGCTAGAGGGGGAGTGGCTTGATTGGTAGGGCACTCAAGGACAAGCCGAAACTGGCGCACTGGCGCAGGCACCCGCTGCCCGCGGGACGGGTCCTGGCTGGAAGTACCGGTAAGGCTACAGGACAAAGTGCTGCTCGCAGACACACACTTTTCTCTTTCAAACAGATGGAGAAGGAAACATGAAATGAAAGACATTGACCTACAGACGGGCCAGACTTGCTGAAAGAGGCCAGTCAAACAGTAGTGGGAACACACACACCCAGACTAACTAACATACACACAGGTAATGTTGACCATTAAATATTAAAAATATTAAAAATAACGTACATTAACTACTATTAAAGGTGCGGTTGACCATTAAAATTATGTACAGTAATACTATTACAAAGGTGCGGTTGACCATTAAAATTGGGCTATATAGTAGTTGAGCCAGGCCTGGTTCTCAAATGCAACCCAACACTGTGAGGGTACAGGGTTGTGCTGGCTGACACACAATGACACTGAAAACCATCCTTGTTGTTTGGTATTAGTGAAGAGATTAGGAAGCCAGCTTAATACAATTAACGTACAATGAATGTCCTGGGTGACTGATGCATGGCGTCACCCCGAGGCTCCACCCCTAAGGACAAACCTACATCCTATACAGTACGCTTCTTTACACCATGGCATATAGGGAGTATGTAAGGAATGTATGTAGGGAATAGTGTGTGATTTGTCACCCCGCCACGACCTGTGACTTGTTGAGTTTGATGGTGTTCCACAACATTAGGACTGGTTGGCTCTTCCCCAGTATTTTCAAATGTGATAGTATCTCCTAAACGGTGTAGCTTTCAGCTTCTTATCTCACTGCCCACACAACAACCGCCCTGGATTCAGCCGGTGAACGCCAACAAACACTTCCTGGTTGAGTGGGCAGTGAGACAAGTAGCTAAATGGCTTCAACTTTGACCCTCCCAAAACTGCTGTGGAGTTGAGGTAAGACACAATAGTCAAGGCTAGACACTGTACATCATGCATTTAGGAAAAAGAAATGGGTGAATAAAGATAATCTATCTGAGGATGACCCAGAGGATGGAGGGAAAGAGTAAGAAAGAGGAAAAGAGTGAATGAGTGTGTGTGTGTGTACCTTCTGTTGTATAGTGGAATGTTTCTGCTCCATGTCCCTCTTCTCTTTTGCAGCGTCCACCACCAGCTGGTCTAGCTGTAACACACAACATGTTAGTGTTAGACACATACAAAAAATGTTAGAGAGACACACACACACACAACATTAGAGATACACACACACAACATTGGAGACACACAACTTTAGCGACACACATAACATTAGAGCGACACACACACACACACACACACACACACACACACACACACACACACACACACA
>JACXGM010032865.1:0-12484 GCA_016801145.1 Umbra pygmaea | reverse complement strand
AGCGGGATTTCCAAACGCTCACTCCGCTCACTTTGCCATCTCTCCCCGGGATGGCCAAGTTAGCGCTGAGGTATCTGTGCATCCCGGCAACGTCAGTCCCCAGAGCCGGTGTTTCTGCGGCTGAACTGACGGTCAAAAGGTTGCGATCGCGTCTGACCCCAGATCATGTCAATGCTTATCTTTCTTAACAAAAATCAGTCAACTGGTGCAGAAGTTGTATGTGAGTTAGTTATTTTTATGAGGCTTTAAGTAGCCTAATTTGTTAAATAGCCGAATTAACTTTTAGGTATCTCTCTCACCCTCTTTCTCGAAGAGTTTGAAGTTACATTTTGACAAAACCTGCCAGATCTAATTAGGCTATAATTATGTTATTGTTTAACATGATTTTTATTTTTATTTATTATTTTGGAACAAACGAGGGTCTCTGTTTAAGAACACCGGCTCGCAGCTGCAGGTTCCGCAGCTTTACAGCACTGCAGCTCATACTCAAGTTTAGGCTAACCAAACATCCAGTTTAACTGCCACAAGTTGTTCTTCTTGTAATGAAGATCTCATCGAGGAAAAACACGCTGTATTTTTAAAGTTTCATCGAATGCCCATCCCTAGTAAACATACCGGACTATTATGGCTTGTGTGGTGATAGTAGACATAAGGACTATTATGGCTTGTGTGGTGATAGTAGACATAAGGACTGTTATGGTTGTGTGGTGATAGTAAACATACAGGACTGTTAGGTATTGTGTGGTGATAGTAAACATACAGGACTTTTATGGCTTGTGTGGTGATAGTAGACATACAGGACTGTTATGGCTTGTGTGGTGATAGTAAATATACAGGACTATTATGGCTTGTGTGGTGATAGCAGACATACAGGACTGTTATGGTTGTGTGGTGATAGTAGACATACAGGACTGTTATGGTTGTGTGGTGATAGTAGACATACAGGACTGTTATGGCTTGTGTGGTGATAGCAGACATACAGGACTGTTATGGTTGTGTGGTGATAGTAGACATAAGGACTGTTAGGTGTTGTGTGGTGATAGTAAACATACAGGACTTTTATGGCTTGTGTGGTGATAGTAGACATAAGGACTGTTATGGCTTGTGTGGTGATAGTAGACATAAGGACTGTTATGGCTTGTGTGGTGATAGTAAACATACAGGACTGTTATGGCTTGTGTGGTGATAGTAAATATACAGGACTATTATGGCTTGTGTGGTGATAGCAGACATACAGGACTGTTATGGTTGTGTGGTGATAGCAGACATTCAGGACTGTTATGGCTTGTTTGGTGATAGTAAACATACAGTACTAGTATGGCTTGTGTGGTGATAGTAAACATACAGGACTGTTAGGTGTTGTGTGGTGATCGTGTACATACAGGAATGTTAGTTCTTTGTGTTGTCTGTCTAGTTCCTGTTTGTTGGGACTGATATACACTCACCGCTCACTTCATTAGGTACACCTTGCTAGTACTGGGTTGGACCCAAATTTGCCTTCAGAACTGCCTTATTTCTTTGTGGCATAGATTCAACAAGGTGCTGGAAACATTCCTCAGAAATGTAGGTCCATTATTGGTTCATGCAGTTGCTGCTGATTTTGTTGGTTGCACATCCATGATGTGAACCTCCCGTTCACATCAAAAAGTCTCAAATTTGCCCAATTGGACTGAGTGTTGTTGACTATGGAGGCCATTTGAGTACAGTGAACTCATTGTTATGTTCAAGAAACCAGTCTGAGATGATGGGAGCTTAGGGACATGGTGTGTTATTCTGCTGTAAGTAGCCATTAGAAGATGGGTACACTGTGGTCATAAAGGGATGGACATGGTTAGCAACAATACTCAGGTAGGCTGTGGCATTCAAACAATGCTCAATTGAGCATCTATTACTAAGGGGCCCAAATCATACCTAGAAAAGAAATATCCCCACATCATTACACCACCACCACCAGCATGAACCATTGATACAAGGCAGGATGGATCCATGCTTTCATGTTGTTTATGGCAAATTCTGACCCTACCATCTGAATGTCGCAACAGAAATCGAGACTCCTCAGACCAGGCAACGTTTGTCCAATCTCCTATTGTCCAAATTGTAGCCTCGGTTTCCTGTTCTTAGCTGACAGGAGAGGCACCCGGTGTGTTTTTTTTGCTGCTGTAGCCCATCTGCTTCAAGGTTTGATGTGGTGTGCGTTCAGAGATGCTCTCAATGACAAGAGTTCCTGTTGACTTTCAATAAGCTTAAACCAGTCGGGCCATTGTCACAGTCAAGGCCTTTTTCGCCAAGAGAACTGCCGCTCGCTGGATATTTTCTCTTTCCAGATAATTTTCTGTAAACCTGAGTTGTTATGTTGTAAAATCCTAGTGTATCAGCTATTGCTGAAATGCTCAAACCAGTCCATCTGGCACGACAACAGTGCCACGTTCAACCAGCCGCGTCGGTGGATCTTAATTTGGGAGGGCGGGCTCATTACTGTCCGGACTGGAGGAAACGGAACGGTATCGCACACTGGGTTTGGTGCATTGTGCAAGGTTCCATTCGCTCCAGTCCCGAGCCTACCATGAGCCCGCCCTTCCCAATTGAGATCCACCGACCGCGGCTGCGTTCAACGTCACATAAATCACCTTTCTTCCCCATTCCGATGCTTGGTAAATGCATTGACTTGCTGCCACGTGATTGACTGATTAGATATGCATTAATGAGCAGTTTAACAAGTGTACATAAAGAAGTGGCCAAAGAGTGTGTATCTTGATTGAAATTGGCCAGACAAAAGCTGGTGTACTCAGTAATCACAAAATCTGGCCAGGCAGCGACAGTGTTGTTTCCCATAATAAACACAGGCAAAATTTGAGTGGGTCACTCATGTTTCATTGTTACATTCGGAGCTTGTCTATTGTCCCTTATCTCTGGCCCTATCTATGCCTATTAGAACTGTGCATGGAGGTTTCTCAATACTACAGCAGGTGTGAGTGCTTTTTCCAGAGATTTCTCCCGCATGGTTCCATTGTCTGCCCGTAGAATTCAAACATAATCACAATCACTTATTAAAGCTGCAATTTGGGAACAAGCACACCAGATGGGCTGGGAAAGGGTCAAATTCAATGGTTGGATCCTTCTCGTTTTTGTGACAGGAAATGTGATTTAGTCCTCAGACTCACTTCCTGTGTGAGTGATTGAGTGTGCATGTGTAAGAGAATGAATGATGTCTTCCTCGTGACTTGGCCAGCAGCTTAGGGAACACATGATTCATAAATTGAGCTGATTGGCTCAGTAGAATAGCAGTAACTATGTACTGAGTAAATACTAATCCACGCACATTATTGGACAGTTTCTCACTTCGAATGACAACGCTGTGATGTGTAGGACTATCGTTTTTATTTTTGAACTTGACTTGTGCCCCGTCTCCTAGTGCAGAGCAGGCTCAGAGGAATGTGGTATTTATATTTTCCCATTTCAATAAATCCGTTAATGTATATGTGGAACTTTTTTGGGTCGGGGAAATTATCAACGCATGCCTGGACAATTCTTAATTGCATTCTAATGAACATGTATGTAGGTCAGGGCCACAGAAAATGTGTAAAATTTATTTTCTGTGAAAATATGCATTTATTTTACATACTGTACTTAATTTAATTTGTTCACCGGTATTTAACCACAGAGAACCACTTGACGTTATTAATGACGATTTGGACAAAGACGTACATATTGCAAGAGGACAAACTCAACATAGTGTCCTCTAAATATATTGTGACGTGAACGCACATCTGCCTGCTACATCAGCTTTGCACCAACGCCCCAAGGAAGAAGGCTGGTATGTTCTGGAAGCTTCTGAGGCAAGCATGTCCCGCCCCACCCCTGCACACCTGCCTTCCATCTGAGCCTCATCAGGCAAGACATAAAGGGTCTCCAGGAGAACAGGCAGGGGGCAGAGAGGGAAAAGCTGGAGATAAAGATGGACTGGGAGAAAATGAGAAGACCAGTTTAGACCGGTTTAGATAAGATGCTGCCTCTGCATCTAGACAATTAATTTAAGTTTGATTACTCTCTCACCTCCTCCACTCAGGAGTTTACTTTTGTTACAACGCCCCCAAAGGCCCTGAACACGTAATCCGTGGGCGTTCCCGGCATTCTACAGCAATAATGCATATAGTGTGTGTGTAGCAAATGAGTACGCACAGGAACAAGCCCCTGATTTTGTGTGTGATCTCTTTTCAGACACGACAGAATGACGTCCAGGAAGAAAGTTCTCCTGAAAGTGATCATTCTCGGGGATTCTGGGTAAGCTACAGGATATGCATGTTGTTTTCCTGTTTGACTGCATTGTCTGTCCTCCTAGAGTCCTGTTAGTTGGTGGTCCCGAACGTCTGGATGTTTTCAGGACTTTCCATAGTCATGAATGAGCCGACTATGGACTTTCATTCATGACTTTCACACAGTGAAACGACGCAGAGGGAAAGTGAAATGGAAAGTCCATACTCATCTATGAGCCGAATATGGACTTTCATTCATGATTTTCACACAATGAAACGACACAGAGGGGAAGTGAAATGGAAAGTCCATAGTCATGAATGAGCTGACTATGGACTTACATTCATGACTATGGAAAATCGAGTGCACCAGACTACCGCTGATGGGCTCCTGGTGGTGTCGAGTTTCTTTTTGCTTCACATTGATTTTGGCTCATGAATCATTGGTCAGAGTTTCTCTTTCCCCATTAGGACTGGATAGATGGAATGACACAGTCAAGACTAGTTATTAATCTATGTGGTACCCTTTTGTCTTCTAATTCAACACAATCTCATTAGCGTTGGGAAGACCTCATTGATGAACCAGTATGTGAACAGGAAGTTCAGTAACCAGTATAAAGCCACCATTGGAGCCGACTTCCTAACCAAAGAAGTGATGGTGGACGATCGCCTCGTCACAATGCAGGTACAGCAACATTTCCTCCGCGGCATCTTCACAATATCCTCTAATATCATATTTCCAAAGTACAGTTTGGTTGATGCCACAAAATAGGAGCCCAACCGACTTATTTAGTTCATTTCAGAGGTGTCAGAAGTACAAGTAAAAGTACTTTTTCTGGGTGCAGCTGAGTTCACAAGTTTTGGGAAGTTCCTAATTGAGACCAAAATGACCGGTAAAGACAGTTCATATCATAACTAATCAGTGATCTATTCAAATTAATACAAAGCGTAAAACAAAATCTAATTGTGGTGAATAAGTAGTAACAAACTCCCATTACCTGGTCATTTGGGTTATATTTTGAGAGTTCCCAAAACGGGTGAACTCAGCAAATTACTTTTACTTTTGACACCTCTGGTTCATTTAACCTTTGACATACAAATGATAGATGGCACTGTTACTAACTTTATCAAGGGCCAAACAAACATGTTTGATTACATAGCAGTGTGAGTGTGTACAGTTAAAGAGCTTAGCTCAAAAGAAAACATGTTGTTTAAGAATAGTTCTTCTTGCCTTCCGTCACTATCTCTCCCTTCTTTCCTCAAACCATCCTCATGATCAGATCTGGGACACGGCAGGCCAGGAGAGGTTCCAGTCTCTGGGTGTGGCGTTCTATCGCGGGGCTGACTGCTGTGTGCTGGTGTTTGACGTGACCGCCCCCAACACCTTCAAGACTCTAGACAGCTGGAGGGATGAGTTCCTCATTCAGGCCAGCCCCCGAGACCCGGAGAACTTCCCCTTCGTGGTGCTAGGCAACAAAATTGACCTGGAGAACAGACAGGTGGGTGAAAGATGAACTCAGGGGGTACTGCTCATGTTAGTGGACCTAACTGTATTTCCTTTCTCAGGACCAGAGTTATCTAATTTATGTTTCACTAAAATCAGGGTGATCTCATAGACCTCATGGTTGTGAATGTTGTCATTTCACATCCAGGTGACAACCAAGCGTGCTCAGGCGTGGTGCCAGAGTAAAAACAACATCCCGTATTTTGAGACCAGTGCAAAGGAGGCCATCAACGTAGAACAGGCTTTCCAGACCATCGCTCGAAATGCCCTTAAACAGGTGGGTGGGACAAAGGTTGTCATGGCAGTTAAGGTTTTTTTAACGTTTTTTTCAAAGGACTACTTACAGATCTTCATAAAACACATTGCCATTTTAATTATTTTTTACACAAATTTAAATATATAAGACGAAAAAATACTTTGACTCATTTTGTTTTTATGTGTTCATTTTGGTTGTGTCAATTCCATTTAAATACAGTCCATACATGCAGTAATGTGCACATTGGAACACAATAGAATACATAAGACACGCCCCCCTGTGGGGGAAAACAGAAGGGCACTGTCATTGGCACACAGTTGGAATTCTAATTTAACGATGTGAATATTTGTCAAATCTTTCATGATTTCTTTATTAAAATAGACCCACAATGGAGTAACATCAATCCAATTTTTATAGATTTGGTTTGTTTTATCTCCTTTTAGAAATGTACCTTTTAAGATTGAGAAAAGTGAATGCTAACGAATACCGTAATTCCTCAAATAAAAACCGGTAGTCAATTAAACGCCGGGCCTCTGATAGTGGCCGGGGGCGTGGTCAACACGGACAAATAAAGGCCGGTCTTAAATAAAGGCCGGGCGAATATTACGTGTAGATAATCTCCTATAGGTGCCTTTCATATAATGTGCATTCCAGTTAAGCGTAATGTACATTTCTATCACTTTAATAGATTCAACAATATATTCATGCTATTTTCGGGTTATGGTACTTTTGCTCCTGCGAGCTGCCATTCCGTAGGTTTTTGTTCCAAACCTAATTTAGCACAAGTGACGCTACTCACTACCAGTTTAAAACGCTAACTCAGGGTAGTCGCAACTCAGGTTGGATGGAACATTTACAGAATGCCAGCTCGCGGGAGCAGGAAATAGTATCGCTATGTATAATTGTCCTACTGGTATTTCAGTCAGTGCGGCTGTATGTTTTACTCAGCTTGGTGTTGTTTGTATTAATGCACAGGTAGATGGCTCCCATTCAGTGCAAGCGATTGAATCTTCAACAACTTTTTTCAACTAAGTATTGGATTTGGAACGGTTAAGAAGTGGAGATTGCGATAACAATGTAATGCAGCAATAAAAGGCAAACTGGAACAAGGATTTACACAAAAATATAGCCAATTATACTTCTCAAACAGAGGGAATCAGAAATAAAGGCCTGCCTCTAACAAAAGCCTGCTTCAAATAAAAGCTGGTTGCCTTCTGCAGTAGAGGTAAATAAAGGCCCCGGTCTTTATTTGAGAAATTACGGTACATGTCTACTCGATTAGTGCTAGAGGTTAATGGAACGTAGCCTGATATTAAGAATTTAATTTTACATTCCAATTCACTGCATTATTCCAAACAAAATTCCAAAAGTGGGCATGGCTAAGAATCCAGTGGCTGGAACTAGGCAAAAAATAACCACGCCCCAAAAAATGGAAATGGTAATGTGTGTGGGAAAAATGCTGTGGGGAAATCGAGTCCCATCTAAATTTTCTGTAATTTAGGCTAAAACTTGTATGTGTATTTAACACTTTGTTTAGGTAAAAATAATACTTTGATGCTTATACAGGGTTGGGTAGGTTACTTTGTAAATAAAATCCATTACAGTTATTAAATTACCCATCCACAATTGTAATCACTAACGTAACATTTAGGTTATCCTAACTCAGGAACGTAATCTGATTGCTATCCATTACTTTAATAAGCTATTTTATAAACAGTTGAATAACATAACAGGAAGTTTGTTTACATAACCTGGTTTGACACTAAATAAAAAAAGCTTATTCTGTGCAACAGGACATATAGTAGCACTCCAAAATAAATAGAAAGGTCATCCCAATTTATGTCAATAAGGGCATTGTAGGTGGACTTATGGCAAGTTTTTGTGTTACAAAAGAAAAAAAGATACTGTATAGTGGGTCCAGTAATAGCAGTTGATAGCATAATGTACAATAATATGTACTCATTTTTAATTTATTGTTTGACAGACTCATAGCACATTTTGATCATTTACCACCAAAAACTGCAGTTTGAAAACCATGAACCAATTATGTAATACATTTATCATGGCGACTAAATGACAGAGATAAAACTTAACACAATTTATTAAATTTGAAGCTGATATACTACTTAACATTATTCATACATTTTTCAATAGATAATACATTACTTCCAAATGTTAAAATATCTGAAAGTAATCCTCAATGTTTTTCAAAAATATCTGTAATCTGATTACAATGTTTTGACCAGTAATGTAACTGATTACAGTTAAAAATATTTACTCCCCAACCCTGAGCTTATATAGATTATTCCCCAACCCTGTGCTTATATAAACTCATCAAAAAAATATTACCTTTTTCAGGACACTAGTCAAAGATAATTTGTAAAAAAAATACTAATAACTTTACAGATCTTCATAGTAAAGGGTTTAAACCAGGGTTTCCCCCAGAAAATGGGTTAGTTAATGTTGCATTCTTCTCCCAGGGGAGTTGGGCTGCGCAGAGCATCATAGTGGCAATGTGTGAAGATATTTAGACTGCTTATGGATGCTGGTGACTGAGCGCAATAACATTAATACACCACCAGATGGCGCTGTTCAACACAAAACACGTCATATTAACGAGCTGTTTCGGACGCAACACACGTCAGATTTTCTATTTTGGGACTAGTCAAGACGGAAGACGTCGGTTGTATATGCGGCCACCTTGACTGCAATGTGGTGCGGGAAACCCTGTAAACAAAGTTTTCCATGCTTGTTCAATGAACCATAAACAATTAATGAACATGCACCTGTGGAATGGTCGTTAAGACACTAACGGCTTACAGATGGTGGGCATTAATGGCCACAGTAATGAAAACTTAGGACACTAAAGAGACCTTCTTACAGACTCTGAAATACATCAGAAGAAAGATGCCCAGTCTCAACTCTCCTGTGTGAACGTGCCTTAGGCATGCTGCAAGCAGTCATGAGGACGGCAGATGTTGCCGGGGCAATAAATTGCAATGTCTGTACTGTGAGATGCCTAAGACAGTGCTACAGGGAGACAGGAAGGACAACTGCTCATCCTCGCAGTGGCAGACCACGTGTAACAACACCTGCACAGCATTAGTCATTCCGAACATCACACCTGGATGGCAACAAACAATTGCCAGAGTTTTTCCAAGAATGCACAATCACTCCATTAGTAATCAGACTGTCCGCAATAGGCTGAGAGAAGCTGGACTGAGGGCCTGTAGGCCTGTGATAAGGCAGGTCCTCACCAGACATCACCAGCAACAATGTCACCTACGGGCACAAACCCACCGTCGCTGGGCCAGGCAGGACTGGCAAAAAGTGCTCTTCACTGACGACTTGTGGTTTTGTTACACCAGGAGTGATTGTCGAACTTGGGTGTATTGTCGAAGGAATGAGCATTACACAGAGGCCTGTACTCTGGAGCACGTTCGATTTGAGGGTCCGTCATGGTCTGGGGCGGTGTGTGACAGAATCATCGGACTGAGCTTGCTGTCATTACAGGCAATCTCAACACTGTGCCTTATAGGGAAGACATCATCCTTCCTCATGTGGTACCCTTCCTGCAAGCTCATCCTGACATGACCCTCCAGCATGACAATGCCAGCAGCCATACTGCTCATTCTGGTTGGGATTTCCTGCAAGACAGGAACGTTAGTCTTCTGCCATGGCGAGCGAAGAGCCTGGACCTCAATCCCATTGAGCCCATCTGGGACCTGTTGGATCGTAGTGAGTTTTAGAGACATTTCCCCCAGAAATGTCTGAACTTACAGGTGACTGGGTGGAAGTATGGGGTCACATCTCACAGCAAGAACTGGCAAATCTGGTTCAGTCCATGAGGAGGAGATGCTCTGCAGCACTTAATGCAACTCTTTCTAAATGGTAAACAATAAAAACAACAACATATCAGTAAGTTTTAGATATATCCATTGTGGGCCTGTTTGAATAAAGAAATCATGAAGGATTTGACATATTCATTTGATTAGGTCAGAGTTTTTGACTGTGTGCCAATGACATGCCCTTCCGTTTTCCCCTGTGGGTGGGGTGTGGCTTAAGCATTCTATAGCATTCAATTAACTCTTTACTGCATCTATTGACATTTTGTGTAAAGAAAGAAAGAAACTGTAAGAAGTGCAAAATGTTGTGACTAGTCTACTTTTCCTCTGTTGTTACCAGGAGACAGAGGTGGAGTTGTATAATGAATTTCCAGAGCCCATCAAACTGGACAGGAATGAGCGAGCTAAACCATCAGCAGAGGCCTGCAGCTGCTGAGGAGCCACATGGACTATCTTCTGTCTGGCTTTCTGGATCAACCCCATTCTCTCAAAAACATGCCCCCCCAGGGAAAGGACTATAGCTCTGGTCTCTGCACCGACGTCACTTCCCTCCACCAGAATCCCACTGTTTTAGTTCCATACTGCTCAAGTGGGTTGTCAACAATCGCACCGGCACCTCTGCCACACATCCAGTCCCACACATAGTTTGTACACTCAATTTAGAGCCCACTTTGCCTGCTCAGTCCTGAATTGATTTTAAGAGAACCCACAACCTGGCCCACCCTTTCTGTCCGTCGTGTTCCCTCCGTCTGTCACATTGGGAGGACCAGAGAAAGCACCAAGAGTGTTGTGAGGAACTCTAGAAGTGATGGGCAAAGTTCTTTGACAAGAAAATGTGATATTATTGTCAATCCCGAGACAGTTTATCCTCTGTACTTTCTGTTTTTCAGAAAATATTTTCTTTAGACTTGAAGTTTTACAATATATTGCCTACATAACTGTTGACAAATAATCAGCTGTACAAGAGGTTTTTGTTCATATTGACTCTAGATGTTAAATCCTATGCCAATATGAGTCTTAATTGTTGTTTTTTGCACTTTGTTTTACATATGTTGTTTTTGGCCTTTAAATGTAATGAATTTTGATTTGGGCAACTGACCAGACCGATACCCACCAACCATCGTACATTTTACTAGAGACCCCTGGTCAAAAACTAGAAGGCTGACCACAACCTTTGTAGGGAGTGCATTGGTTGGCTTAGCAATTTCATGTTAGAGGGGAAATATTCATAAGGAGACA
This sequence comes from Umbra pygmaea, assembly GCA_016801145.1. Lineage (NCBI taxonomy): Eukaryota > Metazoa > Chordata > Actinopteri > Esociformes > Umbridae > Umbra > Umbra pygmaea. The sequence continues at coordinate 1,390 of JACXGM010032865.1, read as the reverse complement.
TTTACATTTTATTCATTAAGCAAATGTTCTAATCCAGAGCGACTTCAAGTAAGTGCTTTCATCAGATGGCTAGATGAAGAGCTGACTACACAAAGAAAATACATGAAATGGATAAAGTTCTTAATATATTACTACTATTTGCTACTTAATACTATTAGAACTACTGCTAATGCTATGTGCTGTATGTCCTTTCCTTTGTCAACCATCTTGTTTGAATACATCTCTGTCCCTATTTACATAATGCCCACTGTTGTCTCTGTCCCCCTCACTCTCTCTGCTGGTAGCTCAGATTAGCAGGAGTTTAAAGTGCAGGTTGTGTACTAACATTGTGTGGAGATATAACAGGGAGAGAAAAAAGATGAAGTTGGATGTTCTATCGATCACAAAGAAACTGTTCAAGTATCTGCCCTGTTAGTAATGCCTACTCTTCTTAATTAAATAAGCTGTGCTTTGCCAATGAAGTTGTTGAAAGTGAATATTGGGATTTCAAAAGTAATGATAATAAAATTGTTATTGAGCAAGCACTGTTCATGGTGGTATTTTACTTATTGCCATGCCTTTTAAAAAGTGGGGGTAAGGGGTTGTATCTGAAGGTTGATTGAATATAATCATACCATGGTGTTCTATAGAGCAGTAGGTTTCAAACTGCAGTCCTTTTTCACTAAATAAAATATTTGTTTTGTTATAGGCCTTATCTACATAATGTGATTTGGTTAATAACATTATCAATGTTTCATTTCTACTGATAATAATTAGGCTGTACTTCTTCGATTTTAAAACAAATGCAACTTATTTTGTTTGCTGATATTGTTGGCCATATGCAGTTTCACACCCCCTTGAGCCTCATTGCTTAATTTTTTGTTAATTATATATATTTAATAAAGATAAATGACGCATCAGACGCTAAAATAGTAAGGGCTCTGCGCGTGGTGATGGCGGTGCACACATCTCGATTTGTCAATAGGCTGCCACGCGAGGGCGTTCGCTGTGTTAGTTTCGATTACTGAAACGTTTTGTATCGTTGGGGTATTTAAAAAGATATAGGTGTCACTGGTCAATTTATATTGACCATACTCTAAATTATTAGTTAGCAAAAGGTAAGTTGCAAAATAATTATAAATGTTGAGGTATTTTGCTTCTGAAGTTGGTGCCCCTATCCTATTTGGTGCTGCGGGTATAGGGTGCCCTCTATGTTCTGTTCTCTATACGGACAGACTCAAACTGACCTTACTTCATCAGCCAACTTTATTAAACTGATCCTTTTAGTCACCCCACATACACACGTGACTCTTCATGTCATTATATCAGATGACCACCAGATGTCCTCATAACATCATATATGTATAACATCTCTAATATGTTACATCCCTCTTCTTAAGCAAATTCCTTT
>JACXGM010032864.1:0-12484 GCA_016801145.1 Umbra pygmaea | reverse complement strand
TTTGCACGCATACAATAGTCTTTGCGAGAGAGAGCCTGTCTTTTCATATTCCATAAAGACTCATCTGCAGGGAAGTAACCTACACACGTAGAGGCTCATTAGGCTGGGCATGTCCCGACCTTGTGAAGTGAGCGCGACTGGAGCGGTAGCCTACTGGAGCGATATTGAGCATGAGCCTTCTGGGCCGATAGCACTCACACTCTCTGCCTAAAGACCGGGGAACCTGATTCCTCGTCATGATTACTTTTGAAATCAAAACGGAAACTTGCAGGTAACTGAGTATTGCCCTTGGGTGGTAAAATGTTTAATTGCTGTCACAGCGAAATTAATTTAATTGCTTAAAAAAAATGTATACGCAACCTGCATTAGTTTAATCGATAACAATTTAACGTGATCGACGAAATTCTTAATGATCAATTGTCGATCGTCGATTAATCATGCCCATCCCTATCATGCATATTAATATCAGAAGCCTACTTCCTAAATTTGATTTATTCACTGCCCTTGCACACTCAGCTAACCCTGATATCCTAGCCATGTCTGAATCCTGGCTTAGGAAACCCACCAAAAATTCAGAAGTGTCTATCCCTAATTATAATATTCACCGTCAAGACAGGACCACTAAAGGAGGCAGAGTCATACTTTATTGTAGACAGACACTACAATGCTCTGTTATCTCATCTAGGTCCTTGCCGAAACAGTTTGAGGTCTTACTTTTGAAAATTCACTTTTCTAGAAACAAGTCCCTCACAGTAGCCACCTGTTACAGACCCCCCTCAGCACCCAGTTGTGCCCTAGATAACCTCTGTGAATTGATTGCACCCCATTTATCTTCAGAGTTTTTACTCTTAGGTGACTTAAACTGGGATATGCTTAATGCTTCACACAATTTACTCTCCAAACTCGATGCCCTCAATCACACGCAAATCATCAATGAACCCACCAGGTACAACCCAAAATCCACAAACAAGGGCACACTCATAGATATTGCCCTAACTAATATGCCCTCTAAATACACCACCGGTGTCTTCAGCCAAGACATCAGCGATCACTGTCTCATTGCATGCGTCCGTAACAGGTCTGCAATTAAAAGGCCTCCCCTAATCACTGTCAAACGCTCCCTAAAACATTTTTGTGAACAGGCATTCCTATGTGACTTAGCCAAGGTACCCTGGAAGGATATCGACCTTATCCCATCAGTAGAGGATGCCTGGTCATTCTTTAAGAATTCCATTCTTGTTGTTCTAAACAAACATGCCCGTTATAAAAAGTTCAGAACCAAGAGTAGATATAGTCCGTGTTTCACTCCAGAACTCACCGCCCTTAACCAGCATAAAAACATTCTGTGGCGTACCGCTTTAGCGTCGAACAACCCCCACGACCGGCAACTTTTCAAGGAAGTCAGGAACAAGTACACACAGGCGGGTAGGAATGCTAAGGCTAGCTTTTTTAAACTGAAATTCTCTACCTGCAGCACTAATTCTAAAAAGTTCTGGGATACACTAAAGTCTATGGAGAATAAGAACACCTCCGCACAGCTGCCCACAGCCCTAAGACTAGATAATACTGTCACCACCGATAAGTCCTCCATGGTTGAGAACTTCAATAAACATTTTGTCATGGCAGGTCGTGCTTTCCATCTGGCAAATCCCACCCTAAATAATAGCCCTCCACCCTATGCAGCCCCCACTAAAAAGACGCCCACGGTTCTCCTTTACCCATGTCCAGACAGCTGATATTCTCAGGGAGCTGCAAAATCTTGACCCATTCAAATCCGCTGGACTAGACAATCTGGACCCCTCCTTCTTAAAACTGTCTGCGGTTATTATCGCTACTCCCATCACCAGTCTGTTCAACCTCTCCTTTGATTTGTCAGAGATCCCTAAAGACTGGAAAGCTGCTGCAGTAATCCCTCTATTCAAAGGGGGGGACAGTCTAGACCCAAATTGCTACAGACCAATATCCATCCTGCCCTGCCTCTCTAAAATCTTTGAAACCCTTATTAATAAACAAATTATCCACGATTTCGAATCGCACCACAGCCTTACTGACATGCAATCTGGTTTCCGAGCCGGTCGTGGGTGCACCTCAGCCACACTCAAGGTCCTAAATGACATCATAACCGCTATCGACCATAGACACTACTGCGCAGCAGTCTTTATTGACCTGGCCAAGGCTTTCGATTCTGTCAATCACATCATCCTCATTGATAGATTAAAGAACCTGGGTTTTTCTACTGACTGCCTAGCCTGGTTTGCAAATTATTTCTCAGACAGATTTCAGTGTGTCAAGTCAGAGGGCCTACTCTCCAGACCTCTGGCTGTCTCTATCGGGGTGCCTCAGGGTTCAAGTCTCGGGCCGACTCTATTTTCTGTATACATCAATGATGTTGCTCTCGCTGCAGGTGACTCTATGATTCACCTGTATGCAGATGACACCATTTTTTATACATCTGGCCCGACATTGGACTCTGTGTTAAAAAACCTTCAAGTAAGCTTTAATAGCGTACAACACTCCTTCCGTTGCCTCCAACTACTTTTAAATCCTAGTAAAACTAAATGTATGCTCTTCAAACGATCAAACATTGCACCTGCCTGCCCACCAATTATCGCCACACTTGACGGGTCCGTGCTGGAATATGTAGACCACTACAAATACCTAGGTATCTGGTTAGACTCTTCACTCTCTTTCCAGACCCACATCAACCAGCTCCAATCAAAAATTAAGTCCAGGATTGGCTTCCTATTTCGTAATAAAGCCTCATTCACCTTTCCAGCCAAACTTGCCCTTGTTAAAATGACCATCCTCCCAATACTGGACTTTGGTGATATAATTTACAGATCTGCATCAAACTCTCTACTTCGAAAATTAGATGTTGTGTACCATAGTGCCATCTGTTTTGTCACCAATGCTCCATATAACACCCACCACTGCAATCTCTATACACTAATTGGCTGGCCTTCACTACACACCCGGCATCTAACACACTGGTATCATCTAATCTACAAGTGTCTCCTAGGCAAAACCCCACTTTACCTAAAATCATTAATCTCCAGAGCAACACCTTCTCTCAATCTGCATTCAAGCAGATTTATAACTCTGGTTGCCACTAAAGCCCGCACCTCCTTTGGCCGTTTCTCCTTCCAATTCTCTGCTGCTAATGATTGGAATTTTCTACAAAAATCCCTGAAGCTTGATTCTATTGTCCCGCTAACCACCTTCAAAGCACTACTATCTAATCTACTGTCAGACCACTGCACATATTAATCCCACCCAACCCTCTTCTGTCGTTATGCACTTTGCAAAATCTAACCAGCATAGCTGTCTATATATTTTGCACACTCCACCTCCCACAGTCTTGGTCATTATGCCACTTACCAAAGTGTTATTCTTCTAACTATCTGTATTGTACAGCGCCAAGCGACTGTATTCACCAACCTACCTCATTGTATCGACATTTGTTGCACTACTTGTACAAATGCCTAATTGTTTGACCTGCACACTGTATTATTTATTATACATCCACTGTTTTTATTTTCTGTTTCTACTATTCATTGTACTCTCCTTGTCTCGTAATTTTATGTGTAACTTTGTTGTCTGTACCTTGACGCTTTTATCTTGGCCAGGACACTGTCTCAAATGAGAAAATGTTCTCAACGTGCCCACCTGGATAAATAAAGGTTAAATAAAAATAAATAAAAAATAAAATACCCACCACTGCAACCTCTACTCACTAGAGGGATGGCCCTCGTTACACACCCGGCACCTGAACCACTGGTACCACCTCATCTATAAGTCCTCACTAGGCAAAACACCACCTTACCTAAGCTCATGTATATCCATAGCATCACCCACTCTCAACCTGTGCTCGAGCATGTATATCTTCCTAGTCGCTACAAAAGCCTGCACCTCATTTGGCCGCCTGTCCTTCTAATTCTCTGCTGCTAATGATTGGAACAATTTACAAAAATCCCTGAAAATCGAGTCCACCACTAATTTTAAAGCATTACTTTCAAATCTAGTGACTGACCGCTGCACATGTTGACCCTACCCCCTCTCTTTGCCCATTTATGCCCTAGCGTACTCATCAAAGCCTTAAAGCATATTGCACATATTCAACTGCACAGCTGTCTTTGTATAATTTGCACAGTACCATTTCAGCCATGTTCATCATGTTACCTATCGTAGTGTTATTTCTCTTGTACTGCCACTTTACATTCCAATAATCTCTGTTTTAGACAATATTTGCACTGAATGTACAGTATTTTTTATCTAACCTAATACCGTTTAAATGTGTAACTATATACCTAAATGTTTGTACTTTACGTGTAACTTAATGTCGCCTTGCACCTTGAGCCCTATCTTGGCCAGGTCACGATTACAAATGAGAACTTGTTTTCAATCGATTAGCCTGGTTAAATAAATGTGAAATGTATATACCATATATACACTCACCTAAAGGATTATTAGGAACACTGGTTCAATTTCTCATTAATGCAATTATCTACTCAACTAATCACATCGCAGTTGCTTCAATGCATTTAGGGGTGTGCTCCTGGTCAAGACAATCTCCTAAACTCCAAACTGAATGTCAGAATGGAAAAGGTGATTTAAGCTATTTTGAGCGTGGCATGGTTGTTGGTGCCAGACGGGCCGGTCTGAGTATTTCACAATCTGCTCAGTTACTGGGATTTTCATGCACAACCATTTCTAGGTTGTACAAAGAATGGTGTGAAAAAGGAAAAACATTCAGTATGCGGCAGTCCTGTGGGCGAAAATGCCTTGTTGATGCTAGAGGTCAGAGGAGATCGGGCCGACTGCTTCAAGCTGATAGAAGAGCAACTTTGACTGAAATAACCACTTGTTACAACCGAGGTATGCAGCAAAGCATTTGTGAAGCCACAACATGCACAACCTTGAGGGGGATGGGCTACAACAGCAGAAGACCCTACCGGGTACCACTCATCTCCACTACAAATAGGAAAAAGAAGCTACAATTTGCAAGAGCTCACCAAAATTGGACAGTTGAAGAATGGAAAAAATGTTGCCTGGTCTGATGAGTCTCGATTTCTGTTGAGACATTCAGATGGTAGAGTCAGAATGTGGGGTAAACAGAATGAGGACATGGATCCATCATGCCTTGTTACCACTTTGCAGGCTGGTGGTGGTGGTGTAATGGTGTGGGGGATGTTTTCTTGGCACACTTTAGGCCCCTTAGTGCCAATTGGGCATTGTTTAAATGCCACGGCCTACCTGAGCATTATGTCTATCCCTTTATGACCACCATGTAACCATCCTCTGATGGCTACTTCCAGCAAGATAATGCACCATGTCACAAAGCTCGAATCATTTCAAATTGGTTTCTTGAATATGACAATGAGTTCACTGTACTAAAATGGCCCCTACAGTCACCAGATCTCAACTCAATAGAGCATCTTTGGGATGTGGTGGAACGGGAGCTTCGTGCCCTGGATGTGCACCCCACAAATCTCCATCAACTGCAAGATGCTATCCTATCAATATGTGCCAACATTTCTAAAGAATGCTTTCAGCACCTTGTTGAATCAATGCCACATAGAATTAAGGCAGTTCTGAAAGCAAAAGGGGGTCAAACAGTATTAGTATGGTGTTCCTTATAATCCTTTAGGTGAGTGTATATTTTTTTAATTAGAGAAATCGTTTCATTATTTTTATTTCCTGCACATCCCAGATTGATTATTGGTATGCTATATTTCTTCTTGCTAAATTTTTTGTTCTGCCTCCTTAACTCCATAACTTCCAGTCAATCAAAGCATAAAATACGACCATGTGCATGAGACAGCTATAATGAAAAAATGTCAGTGACATTTGTGATACCAGCATTCTATGAATTCAAATAATGCGTATGTCTAGCACATTGGTTCGTTGTAGACTATATGGACAGCTGTAGACTAAATGATGCCATTAGTCCATTGTTGGATGTTATTTGTCCAAATCAACACAAAAATGGTTTCCATACTTTGCTTTCCAAACATTGCTTTCCATACTTGTCTCACCTTTATTGTTTTATTGCTTCCCACCCCATTAAATATTCAACAGTTTATAAGCACACTGTGCTATAGCAAGAGTATATTCTTTTTTCCGGTTGGCTTATTTAATTTCAGAGACATCGGACCAGGCCTGGGCTGGCTTGGGTCATAACTGGCTCAGTTCAGGCCAAATGACAACCCTACTGTAACTGGTTTTAAGTTAAACAACTCAGTGCCATGTTGAGATCAATTGATGGATGGGGACGATCGTTCTTGCCTGCGCAATTGAAACACAGCCCCTTCTCCACCCCCTTACACACCCTCTTACAAAATATTAGAAAAACAATCTGGTGTTGTACGAACTGATTGTGGAATAAACCCCGCACAAACAATTGTTGTTTCTAATTCTATTGACAAAAAATGTCAAACTGTTTTATCTCCATTCAACTTTTCAGGCAGCGATGAAAACTGCTGTTGTAAAATAATCAGTGAAAATTTGGGAAAGGTTTATTCTGTTTCAAGTCAATTTGTTTCTGGTTGCTGTAGCAAGCAGATGTGTCACGGTATCATATGTATAAGAGGAAATAGGAGGCAGGCACAGGATTTCTGGTTGAGACCGTTGTCCGTATATTTAAGCAGCGGTGTAGCACAAGATCCTGGGCCCTATGCATAAGCAGTCCTGATGGGCCCCCATGTTCCTCAACCCCAATATATTCAAGGGCCCTCTCTCCCCTTGGGCCCTGGTAATCAGTATTGGTTTTACCCCCAGTCCGACACCCCTGTATTTAAGTATAAAGGAAATGAGCCATAGGCAGATATATAACATAGGCAACTGGAATTACAAAGGAAAACATAACTTGCCCATGCGTAATGGGAACTAATACACATACCTCATATATGAATATGCCTTGTAATGTAGAGACGGTACTCTTGACCAAAATGACAATCACCAACAACATTAACAACCACATGCTAGCAGATATAGAGAAACAGTACTTAATACAGGTGTAAGCAAACAGAATAATCATGCAGGCACTAGAGAGTTCTTACTAAGAAGGGGAACTGCATTATCTAACAGGGATGGGTGATAGTTCTCAAGACTGTGTCGTGGTGCACACGGATGGTTCTAAGGACCCTGAGACAGATCAGTCTTGGACAGGGTCAGCTTTTAGAGTCTGGGTTGTGGGTGTGTCACTGACAAGGTTAATGATCACTTATGGTTGTACAGTTTGCATTACGGTGGGTGGAGGAAGTCAAGCCAGACGGTGGTGATTTTCACAGATTCATGTAAGGTGTTGGTTAGTTTGCAATCATTCATATCCACTATGCAACAGGACGATTTAAATAGGGTTTTGGAAGCACAGGATAGGATGAGAAGGGAGGGGTGCAGGTGTCGTTCATGTGAGATCCGGCTCATGCTGGGGTGGCCGGGAACGAAGCAGCTGATAAATTGGCTATGCAGGCTCCGGTGTGAGAGGTGGTGGACGTGGTGGTGTCTTTGAGCAGGGCAGAGGCTGGTGATTGTGTGGAATGAGATCTGGAATGAGATGAGGAAGGTTTTGCAGGAGCGTTGGAATAAGGACACTAAGGGAGCCTAATTTTCAGAAACAGGGTGTGGTTGGGGAAAGAAGGAGGGCAGTTAGGAATAGGTGGCGGTAATTACAGTAGGTGGCGGTAATGCACCAGTGACGTTGGATGCCAACCGCCATTAAATTCCACAGAAGAAGAAGGAGTCCTGATTTACAAACTGATCAGACGCAAACACACACTAACACAGAACACAGAACAGAAAATACAGAAATCTATATACACCTAAACTGGGGGACGTAACACCCTCCAACGATATGCCTCCCCAGACCATCAATGACCCATCGCCAAACTGGTCATGCTGGATGATGTTGCAGGCAGCATAGCGTTAACCAAAGCATCTTTAGAGTCTTTCACATCTGTTAAATGTGCTCAGTGTTAAGTTGCTCTCATCTGTGAAGAGAACGGGGCGCCAATGGTGGACCTGACAATTCTGGTGTTCTCTAGCAAATGCCAATCTAGCTGCATGGTGCTGGGCTGTGAACACAGGTCCCACTAGAGGACATCAGGACCTCATGCCACCGTCATGTTGTTGGTTTCTGACAGTTTTATCAGAAACATGCACACCAGTAGTCCGCTGGAGGTCATTTTGTAGGGCTCTGGCAGTGTTCCTCCTTCTCCCCTTTCTCCATCCTGGAGGAGCAGGACTACCAGTGCATGCTGAATGAGCTGCAGGTACCACTTCATCCTACCAGTATTGACAAGGACACTACCAAAAAGCAAACCTAGAGAAGAATCAGTCAGGAAGGATAAGGAGAGAGCGATAGTCTGTCGCCACCACCTGCAACACCCTTCCCTTTTCGGGGGTGGTCTTGCTTTTGCCTCTACATTGCACCTGTTGTCACTTTCATTTGCAAGACAGGTGACATTAATTCACAATCGCTTATGCTTCCTGAATTGATCAGCCGTGGTCGGTGTCTCTTAATTAGGGATGCCGTGCTCGCATTATTTTCTGGACCGGAGTGAATGGAATGGTGTGTAGCGCATCAAACCCATAGTGTGATACCGTTCCATTTCCCCAGTCCAGACGGTAATGCGAGCCCGGCATCCCCAATTAAATCCATTCACTCTGGTCCCAAACAAAATGCAACCCCGGCATCCCCAATTACGATCCACCGACCGCGGCTGAACTGGACAGATTGATATGCCTGAAGTTTTACATGTAAATGCACAGCAGTTGTAATACAGTCAGTTTCCTTTGACAGTTACTCCAACTAAAATCCTTGGATAGATGGCAGCATCAATGAGTTAGTGAATTCTAGGAGTGATTCCTACATGCATTGTAAGACATCAGAGGATTTAAGCTGCATGAAGCAGCACAAGGTTACACAGTGGATCTAAAGTGGCAAAATGAAAATACAGGGAAAAAGTGGACTGCTACTTTATTGCGTCATATTCTACAAAGATTTGGATGGGGTTCAATACAACTGCAGACTATAAAAACAAACAAATCACATGCCTCCATTCAGATGAACTGATAAAATTTCTCATGTTTTCCAATTATGAATTCTGAGTCACCAACAGGTCCTCATATGGATAGCAAGGGCTTCGTTCTAAAGGTGACCAGAGAATTTGCATACTAAGTCCTTCAAACATGTTAAATCTGCAAGGCTGCTGGAACATATGGCATCTCCAGTAATGAGATGATCACACCCGCTAGCTAATCTGTACGTGTTCTGAGTACTCAGTACCCTACTCAGAACATGTGCAGATTAGCTAGCGGGTGTGATCACTGACATCTTCAACCTCTTGCTTGTCCAGACTGTTATCCCATATTGCTTCAAGAAATCTGCCATCATTCCAGTTCTCAAGAATTTGAAGGTGATGGAACTACAACCCACCTGTAGCACACATTTCTGTCACCATGAAATACCTGCAGAGGCTGGTCAAAGTTCAAATTATCTAAGTTTATACTTCTTCCTACTCCTTTTCATGCATTTACACCAATGAAATCAGTTAATTGAAATGTATGTCTTGATAAAAAAAATTAAATGTACTCACCCTGAACTTCCGTACAGACCACCATTAGGCATGGCCGGTGCAAGGTTTCATGGTGCCCTAGGCGAAAGTCACCATGTTAGCAAACAATATATTACAACACAATACATGTTACATGGAGTTAAAAGCAAGGTTTCTGAGTGGTTAAGGTTAGGGTTTGGGTAAGGCTTAGATCAATTTAACAGCAAGGTCTCAGTGAAATCAACATGCCATCACTTCCGATTTTGGTCCGTGTTCATTTCACAGAATTGTCTGCCAATCCGTGAAACTGACACGGATTTTGGTCATATTGTCTGCATACACCGCATTCCAAAATATTATGCAAATTAGAATTAAGTGTCATAAACATTAAATATTTTGTTTTTCAATCAAACTCATGGATGGTATTGTGTCTCTCAATCAAAGAAAAACTACCTAAGAAGGATTTTCCACATTATTAAGCAGGACAGAGGTTTCAAGCAATATGGGAAAGAAAAAGGATCTCTCTGCTGAGGAAAAGCGTCAAAAAGTGCAATGCCTTGGAATAGGTATGAAAACATTAGATATTTCACAAAACTTAAGTGTGATCATCATACTGTGAAGATATTTGTGGCTGATTCAGAGCACAGATGAGTTTGTGCATAATGAGGAAGGTTACTGCCAAACAAAATCATCGGATTAAGAGAACAGCTGCTAAAATGCCATTACAAAGCAGCAAACAGATATTTGAAGCTACTGGTGCCTCTGGAGTTCCACGAACCTCAAGGTGTAGGATCCTCCCAAAGATTGCATTTTTGCATAAACCTACTATTCGGCCACCTCTTAACAATTCTCACAAGCAGAAACGATTGCAGTGGGCCGAGAAATACATGAAGACAAATTTCAAATCAAAGACTCTTGTTTACTGATGATTTCGGTGCAACCCTGGATGGTCCAGATGGATGCAGTAGTGGATGGTTGGTGGATGGCCACTGTGTCCCAATAAGGCTGCAACATCAGCAAGGAGGTGGCAGAGTCATGTTTTGGGCTGAAATCACATGGAGAGAGCTGGTAGGCCCCTTTAGGGTCCCTGAAGGTGTGGAAATGACCTTAGCAAAGAATATGGAGTTTGTGACTGACCACGGGAAAAACCATGCCTTCCTTAGCAAAATTGTCTTCATGCAAGACAATGCACCCTCTCACGCTGCAAAAAATACCTCTGTGTCATTGGCTGCTATGGGCATAAAAGTAGAGAAACTCATGGTGTGCCCCCCATCCTCCCATGACCGCAACCCTATTGAGAACCTTTGGAGCATCCTCAAGCGAAATATATTTAAGAGTAGGAGGCAGTTACATTAAAAACAGAAGCTCTGGGAGGCTATTCTGACATCCTGCAAAAAATTCAAGCGGAAACTCCATAAACTCACAAGTTCAATGGATGCAACAATTGTGAAGGTGATATCAAAGAAGGGGTCCTTTGTTAACATGCATCTTGCCCTGTTAAAGTGTGTTTGATTGAAGTAGCTTTTAATTTCAGTAAATACATTTGTATGCAAAAGTTTGGCACCCCTGACAATTTCCATGATTTTCATTTATAAATAATTTGGTGTTTGGATCAGCAATTTCATTTTGATCTACCAAACAACTGAAGGACACACTAATATTTTGTTAGTGAAATGAGCTTTATGGGATGAACAGAAAATTTGCAATATGCATCAAAATGAAATTAGACAGGTGCATAAATTTGGGCACCCCAACGGAAATATCTCATCAATATTTAGTTGAGCCTCCTTTAGCAGAAATAACAGCCTCTAAACACTTCCTATAGCCTGTAATTTGTGTCTGGATTCTGCATAAAGGAATTTTGGTCCATTCCTCCTTGCAAAACATCTCCAGGTCAGTTAGGTTTAATGGTTCCCGAACAACGACAGCCTGCTTCAAATCACCCCACAGATTTTTAATGATATTTAGGTCTGGGGACTGGGATGGCCATTCCAGAACATTGAACTTGTTCCTCTGCGTAAATGCCAGAGCATACTGCATAGATGCTCTGGATGGGAAGCATATCAACATTCGAACCCCACCAGGAACTGGATCAACATACTACAATTACAGGCACACATTTTCCATTGTACCTATGGGTCTTGTTGACAGCAAATACAGGTTCTTGTATGTAGATGTTTGCTGCAATGGGCGGATTTCAGATGGGGAGTGTTTGGTGGCTGCTCACTGCAAGATGCCCTGGAGAACTGGACATCCAACATTCCTGTCCTTGCTCCACTCCCAGGTTCTGACCTGCTGGCTCCATACTGCATTGTGGCAGATGAGGCATTCACATTGAAGGAGTAGCTCATGAAGCCTTACCCAAACCTCAGGCTATCTGTAGAGCAGCGGATCTATAACTACACGCTGTCACGCATTAGGAGGGTGGTGGAAAATACCTTTGGCATCCTAGCTAGCCGGATTTGTGTGTTTTTCGTGTGAGAAAATCCAAAAAGTCAAAGTTACAAGACTGTGTACCTATTTTTTGAGTCATGTTGTAGCTGGTTAGCCTAAGGCATGGTCTAAAACTCTGTATATATTGATTTTTCCAGATGTTTATGAGAGAAATTAATAGGAAATTTACTTCCGTAACCAAGCTCTCTCGAAGAAGGGGCAGGACTGTTGAGGTCTAATTGCTGTTAAAATAACAATGACATGCTGCATTATTGACTTTAGACCAGGTTTTTGTTTGTGTTACACACTTGGATGTTAAATATCATTTTCCAGGCGTGCTTAGTTTTATACATTTATTCCTCTCTTCTTGTAACCACAAAACACAAACCTGTAATCACAGAACACAACCCTATCAGCCTCATTCATGACTGCTCTACCTCAGAATCTACTACAGCGTTTTCTGATTTTTATACCAACCAATATATAAATACAAATTA
>JACXGM010032863.1:0-12269 GCA_016801145.1 Umbra pygmaea | reverse complement strand
TATTTTGTCGGCTATAATGCATCAGGAGCATGATGAATTATAGCCGATAAAATAATATATGCTTCCCAATACGATAGCGTTATACGTTTCTGTACATGAAAAAATGAAAGCGCAAGTTAATATCACAGTCATCATAAATGTTCAAGGCTTGTCATTTTAAATGAAGAACACGTTGCAGATGCAAAACAGACAGCCGGTATATTTCGCTCCTCAGACATTACCTATATCTCCCCACCTTTCAAAACGAAGCGTCAGGCTCTGGTTGCGCGTGTCCATGCACCACGTGATTTAACTAATATAGGCTATATATACGTAAAAAATAAAAAATACTTCTTAACCGTTTAACTGATAGTATTAATCGGTCAAACGTTTTAGTTTCGGTTAACGGTTAAACGGTCAATATGAGCATCCCTAGTTTAGACTGTTGTTTAGACTATTGTTTAGACTTGTTTAGACTATTGTTTAGACTATTGTTTAGACTATTGTTTAGACCAGGGGTCTTCAACTCTAACCCTACGGGGTCCGGAGCCTGCTGGTTTTCTGTTCTACCTCAACATTAATTGGCCTCACCTGGTGTCCCAGGTCTAAATAGGTGTCTCAGGTCTAAATAAGTCTCAGATTAAGGGGTTGCAATGAAAAAGTGGAGTGGATCTGGCTTCGAGGTCCAGAGTTGAATACCTCTGGTTTAGACTATTGTTTAGACTACTTAGCTACAATCTGTCGTTCTTATGTGATTTAGATATCTTGTATTCAGTCATTTTTTTTCTAAATGTCCAAAACACAGGTCAATGCACTTTCTTTGTGCTAATTTACATTAATGTCCACAGTGTCTGACGCTGACAGTCTTATTTGATCTGCTGTGTATCAATTCAGCAGAGTGAGTCTGAGCCACAGACAGGTGACAGTCAGCAGAGTGAGTCTGAGCCACAGACAGGTGACAGTCAGCAGAGTGAGTCTGAGCCACAGACAGGTGACAGTCAGAGGGATGTGAGGGAGAGTAGGGTGGATGTTGAGGTGAGAGGTAAAAGAGAAACTATACCATAGTACTCTAAACCTAAAAGAGAGAGATCACTTGTGCAAACCACAACAATCTGGTGCAACCAGGGCAGGACAAATCAAAGTAAAGAAAAAAAGATTGCCAGTGCAACACGGATGTCTTCTTAATTGATAATTTTATAGTAAAGGTGAATAATAATGACTAATATTTTGATTAAAAGTTAAGAGAGGACTTTACATCGAAACGTTAGTCACTATTATGCACCTTTACTATTAAATTATCTATTAAGAAGACATCCGCATTACACCGGCAATCTTTTTTCAGTACTCAAAACCTGTTACAGAGGCTGCTCTACAATATTAACTAGGGCTGCAGCTATCGATTATTTTTGTAAACGATTAATCTAGCACTTAATCGATCGATTAATCGATTAATCGGATACATTTCTCTTGTGTGTTTTTAAACAACCAAAACAAATAATGCATAATGAAAATTATTTGGCTGTGAAATTATCAAGCATTTGGCTTTTATTTCTAAAAAAAAACAGGTATTTATCCAACTCCAACAATTGGCTCCACAACTAAGCCTATATTTTTGCAATTTTCTACCCATTTAGTGTTTATAAGTGCCAGTGCCAACAATTATATAACAATACAATTAAGTCAACTTACTGTAAAACATGTATAACATGAAAAACTATGATTACAAACTTAAATAGTAAAGGCCATTTGGTATTACCTTTGTCTTCTTAATACAACATAACAAAAAAAGTGTGTGAGGAAGAGTGACGCCCTAGTCAAACCAGTTGCATCATTGCAGTTTGGTACGGCAGAAATACATCGTTCATTTTCAATAGAACGCTGCATTTGTCTTGCATCACTTGCAATGCGGTGCATTTTAGATTTTAGGTGAAGCATCCATTTGAAAAATCGAACGGATGCTTCAAAATGCATGCGTTGGAGACCCCTATACATAGTGTAGCTTTGAAAAGGGGAATGTTTTATTGCAAAAATGCATTTCGTTGGATAGAAAAAGAACAGCATTTTGTTTTTCACTTAGGCTAGTTGAAGTATATTAGCACATTTTGCAGTATTGTATTTTTTGTTAATTGAAAATATATCCTCAATTACTTTGGTAACTGATTATAATGTCTTCCCCTAAAGTACGAGTAGATTTGGAGAAGCAGGCTGGGGAGTTTCATTTTTTTTGTTGCATTTGGCAGACGTGACATACAAACAAGGTCTCGCAAAGAGTGCAAAAAATATTTGTTCCTCCATCACGTCCCGGTGTATACAGTGAATGCATGTTGAAAATATTGTTGCATGGCTACATAAAAGTGTGCATGTGTGATGCATTGCCGCAATTGGTCTGACTGGTGCGTGAGAGAGACGAGGGTGCGTGTGTTAGTGAGTGACGGGGTTCTTTTGTAGGCTATACTCTCTTGCAATTGAACATGAATACATTTACTACTTAAAAACATCAAATAAATTAAAAACATCTTATCTAGTCAAATCGCATCATGACATCGCTACAAATACAGTGTGGGATTAAAATCTGTTAGAGACCCATGATTGCGGTTTTGAGTAATGAAACATGCTGGGAGTTTTTAAAGCCTCAGGAATCTTTTGCAGGTGTTTAGAGTTCATTAGTTGATTCAGATGATTAGGTTAATAGCTCGTTTTAGAGACCCTTTTCATGATATGCTAATTCTTTGAGATTTTGGGTTTTCATGAGCTGTATGCCAAAATCATCAGTATTAAAACAATAAATGACCTGAAATATTTCAGTTGGTGTGCAATTAATCTAAAATATATGAAAGTTTAATTTTTATCATTACATTATGGAAAATAATGAACTTTATCACAATATGCTAGTTTCTTGAGACGGACCTGAATAACATTGTGTACGTACGCTAATAGAATTGTACGTGATTGGACCAAATAGCTTTTATAGTTGCTATCTTAAGTTGTTTCCGCTTTAGGCTTTAATAATAAATTTAGCAAACATGCTGGTACTGGAAAAGTGGAGGCAGGTATTTGCTTTCCCACTTGCAGTTTTGTGATGACGTGCTTGACTTTATTCAACCACTGTGTGATTGTTGTCTTCTGCTGTATAATCATGAATGCTTCCTTTATCTCTAATGCCTTATAATGAGTGGAATTGTGTTTTTATCCCCCTGACATGGCTTCCCCAGTGCTTCTACCCACACAACGCCACTGAATGTTTCTAAAGGTTTTGTTAACTGTATGTTTATTGTCAGTGATATGAGATGACATCTACATTGGTATAATAATAACGTATAAGTAGGTTTGCTGTGCGATGCGGTGGTGTGAAGGGCACCATGAAGTCCTAATACGGGTCTGCTTTGTTGTCAGTTCTCTTCCTTTGAATTTGGTGGTAGCAGTACTTGATTCCTTCTGTCTCTAAGTGTAACAGGCTTTTGTCTCCCTTTTTTCTTATGTTTGTTTCTATCACAATATTGTTTTTCCTCTGCCTCTAAAAATAGATGAAAACATATCCAGTTTATCAACAGAAGAGACAAAAGGATCTGGCAAGTCAAACCCGTTTTGATTCTATTTTAGGAATGTTTACTCAGAACAAAACATTGGTTTTCCCATCTTTTATTTCCTGAGCAACATTTAAAATAGATGCTGTCTGTCTGTCACTCTGTCTGTCATTGGACCTGTCTGTCACTCTGTCTGTCTCATTGGACCTCTCTGTCACTCTGTCTGTCTCATTGGACCTGTCTGTCTCTCTGTCTGTCTCATTGGACCTGTCTGTCACTCTGTCTGTCATTGGACCTGTCTGTCCCTGTTTTCATCAGGATTGTCTCACTGTATTCAATTTCAATTAATAGGACTTTATTACACTACACTAATTATTCACATGGCCAAAATAAAAATAAAAATGCCCAAAAATGCTTAGAGATATAATACAAGATATGTACAAGATTGTAGTAATGTGCAAATAGTTAAGATTATGAAAAATGATGTAAGTGAAAAATAAATAAAATAAACTGATACATATTTTGGATTTATTTGTGCTTTTTTAATGACAATGGGTCACAAATGTTGCTGCTGTGACTTGAAATAACATGTTTTCATCTGTCTGCCTCTCTGTCTGTCTGTCTGCCTCTCTGTCTGTCTGTCTGCCTCTCTGTTTGTCTGTCTGCCTCTCTGTTTGTCTGTCTGCCTATTTGTCTGTCTGTCTGCCTATTTGTCTGTCTGTCTGCCTATTTGTCTGTCTGTCTGCCTCTCTGTCTGTCTGCCTCTCTGTCTGTCTGCCTCTCTGTCTGTCTGCCTCTCTGTCTGTCTGCCTCTCTGTCGGTCTGCCTCTCTGTCGGTCTGCCTCTCTGTCGGTCTGCCTCTTTCTGTCTGCCTCTTTCTGTCTGCCTCTCTGTCTGTCTGCCTCTTTCTGTCTGCCTCTCTGTCTGTCGGTCTGCCTCTCTGTCTGTCTGCTTGTCAGTCTGTCCCTCATCCTTTCCCTGCATTTTATAGCACTGTGTCACAAATCTATCTGCTGTGGTTGGATAAAACATGTATTACTTTATTATAATTACATTTTAGTCATTTAGCAGATGCTCTTATTCTGTCTGTCTGTGCCTGTCTGTTTGTCTGTCTGTACGTAACTGTCTGTCTATCTGTATCTGCCAGTCAGTCTATCTGTCTCTGTCTGTATGTGTCTGTCTGTCAGTCTGGCTGCGTGTGTCTCAGTGGGTAAGTCTGTCTGTCTGTGTGTGTGACTGTCTGTCTGTCTGTCTGTCTGTCTGTCTGTCTGTCTGTCTGTCTGTCTGTCTGTCTGTCTGTCTGTCTGTCTGTGTTTCTCTCTGTATGTGTCTGTCTGTGTGTTTGTATTAAATGCTTCTCTGGGTAAACAGGTTGTACCTTGTTTCCTCTTTGAACTAAATCAAACTTGGTGATGGTTTGTGCTAAAGACCTGGTGGGGTACAAGTACTGTAGATATGACATGCATTACTATTTATAACAAGTAAAAATTAATATGTAAATAATGTTTTTTTTATCTTGACCCACAGTAAAAGACCTAGCCTTTGGGAGCAGATTTTGAATTAAGAAACAGCTATATTGTACCTGGGTATTTTCTTATGTTTTGTCATTTTAAAAAGGGGCAGTTAATACCATATTTACTTAAGTATCATGAACTAATGAACATGTTATTTTATTATGTTTACTGAAGCAGTGCAGTCTACCAGAACCAGACATTGATCCAGTTAGTCAGGTACTGGTGGCCCGGCGCAGGACGCCTCAGGCAGTTGTGTTGACCCAGGATTGACTTCATCACCCCCTACTCGATCAAAGCTTTTCTGTTGCAGATAGAAAGTGAGAATGCGAGAGAGGACTAGCTACATTAGCACAAACTATAAATGAATACAGAGAGAGGACTAGCTACATTAGCATGAACTATAAAGGAATACAGAGAGAGGACTAGCTACATTAGCATGAACTATAAAGGAATACAGAGAGAGGACTAGCTACATTAGCACAAACTATAAATGAATACAGAGAGAGGACTAGCTACATTAGCCTGAACTATAAAGGAATACAGAGAGAGGACTAGCTAAATTAGCACAAACTATAAATGAATACAGAGAGAGGACTAGCTACATTAGCACAATTATAAAGGAATATAGAGAGAGGACTAGCTACATTAGCATGAACTTTAAAGGAATATAGATATGACTAGATACATTAGTGCAAACTATAAAGGAATACAGAGAGGAATAGCTACATTAGTATGAATTATAATGGAATACAGATAGGACTAGATACATTAGCAAAAACTATAAAGGAATACAGAGAGAGGACTAGCTACATTAGCACAAACTATAAAGGAATACAGAGAGAGGACTAGCTACATTAGCACAAACTATAAAGGAATACAGAGATATGACTAGATACATTAGCACAACTCTAAAGGAATACAGAGATAGGATTAGCTACATTAGCACAAACTATAAAGGAATACAGAGAGAGGACTAGCTACATTAGCACAAACTATAAAGGAATACAGAGAGAGAACCAGCTACATTAGCACAAACTATAAAGGAACACAGACAGAGGACTAGCTACATTAGCACGAACTATAAAGGAATACAGAGAGAGAACCAGCTACATTAGCATGAACTATAAAGAAATACAGAGAGAGAACCAGCTACATTAGCACAAACTATAAAGGAACACAGACAGAGGACTAGCTACATTAGCACGAACTATAAAGGAATACAGAGAGAGAACCAGCTACATTAGCATGAACTATAAAGAAATACAGAGAGAGAACCAGCTAGATTAGCACAAACTATAAAGGAATACAGAGCGAGGACTAGCTACATGTATATTAACACAAACTATAAAGGAATACAGAAAGCCAGTGTTTCCTGTGTAAACATTCTATTTTTGGATTATTACAAAGCACTCTCAGGTGTGTGTGTGTGTGCGTGCGTGCGTGCGCGCGTGCATGCGTGTGCATGTGTGTGTGTGTGTGCCATAACAGTAATCTGTTAATACATTACTTGACTTTACATGCCAAAAATAAAACAGCTGGGTCTAAATTACTTCCCCTTCTACCTGGTATATTCCCAAATGGCATACTGTCTCCTACATCATGCACCCTACATCAAGCACCC
The DNA here is from genome assembly GCA_016801145.1 of Umbra pygmaea. NCBI lineage: Eukaryota > Metazoa > Chordata > Actinopteri > Esociformes > Umbridae > Umbra > Umbra pygmaea. The sequence goes on along the minus strand of JACXGM010032863.1, from coordinate 5,631 downwards.
TATATTATTTAGAGGAGCTTTGTAGTTGCATGCCTGTAAACTTCGTCCCTAGAGTCCAGGCAGGATCTTTACAAGGAGTTACTTGGTAGTGTGGGCGACAAAGGCATTATTGCAGATCAAGAAACCAATTCTGAGAATTAGACCGTCCTCCTAAAACTCTAGGTTGCTCAGTGAATTAATTACATTAACTGCTGGATGAAGTTAAAGGCTTTAGCCAAGTCAGTATAAACAACTACACAATAGAAAGATCAAACCATTTGTGATGTCAAGTCAGCAAACATCACTTACTTTAGTTAGTTTTGTGCATGAATGAGTTGTTGTTACCAGAGGTAAGGTATCACCATGGTTTGGATTTAAATGGAGATTAACAGAAATCCGTAACAGTAATTAGATAGGGCTAAGAAGTATAAACCTTGTGCTCAGGTTTGGCCAAAAGGTTTGAATACCAGACAAAAATACAGTGAAGTAGCATAGAAAACATCCCACACAACCCTACAGTCAGCCAGTGTACCAGGAAGAAAGAGGAGCTTCTAGAGAGATGCCAATGATGGAGGTAGGAGGGTAACTACACCAATCAGAAGGTTCATGTGTTCCTATTACAGTGAAAGGTTTGGTTAGGAATTAATTCCCTATCAATGCAAACTGTGCTACAACTAGTAGAATACTAGTGGTTAATGCTAATTATAATACAACAAAAGAGAAATACAGAGGGGTGTGCATGGTGTAGTGGGCTAAGTCGCTGCACTTCAAGACAGTCTACGTCCTGACAGCCATTGATTCGAGACTGACTGGGTTATCCGGCTTTCCCCAGACGAGGCAACGCACTGCCTGGAATTTGGGTTCGAAAAGCCAATCATCTAGCCCAGTGGTTTTCAAATTCATCAAGCCCTTACCTGCTTCAATCAGGTGAAGTAGTTCAGGGCTAAAATAAAACTCTGAGATGGCTGGGGATCCCAGAGGAGAGATTTGAAAACAACTGATCTAGCCTACCTTGCCACGTCGCTCTCCATCAACTCCCTTTGGGCTGATCGGGCGCCTGTAAATCCAATTTTGGAAGTATAGTCTGTGAGTGTAATCATCCTGTACATGATTTGATTAAAGGCTTCCATGTTGGAGGAGCAGTGTGAAAAGAATCAGCCAGCTTGGCAACATGTGGTTGGATGAACCATGTGAGCGACCCAAACCATCCTGCATGGCAGGGTTAGAGGGAACTGGGAAGGTGAAAAATTGGGAAAATCAACCAAAAAATAGGAAAATACCACTTTGTATAGAAATGCCATGAAATGAGGTGTAAAGAAATTAGCCCACATTACAAAGAGAGTATCTTTAGATCTATCAGAAACATGTGCAGTCTATAGAAGTCCCAGAAAGTAGCTTGATCAATTGGAGAGTGGAGTGAAGGGAATATATTGTCATTAATTGAGCTAGATTCAACAAAATGTCTTGTTGTTATATTGAAACACAGTATACTCTACAAGTGCATCTCAAAATATTTTAATATTGTAGAAAAGTTCGTTTTTCCAGTAATTTATTTGAAAAAGGGAAACCTTCATATATTCTAGATTGACATCTATACATAGTGACATATTTCAAGCCTTTTTTGTGTTTCAATCTTGATGATTATGGCTTACAGCTTGTGAAAATAAAAAAATCCAGTATCTCAAGATATTAGAATAAAGACTTTTTAATACAGAAATGTCAACCTGAAACAAATGTTATTTCATGCACGCAATACTTGGTCACGGCTCCTTTTGCATGAATAACTGCATCAATGCTGCGTGGCATGGAGGCAATCAGCCTGTGGCCCTGCTGAGGTGTTATAGAACCCCAATATGCTTTGATAGCAGCATTCAGCTCATCTGTATTGTTGGGTCTGGTGTCTCACCCTTTTTTACATCAAAGTGCTTTTACAGACATCCAGCTTAGAACCTCAAAGAGCAAGCAACAATGTGAAATTGAAGCGCAGTAGCTAGGAAAAAAACCCCAGTGATTTGTATCACAGGAAGAAACCTAGAGAGGATCCAGACACAGTGGGGTTGCCATTCCCCTTCTGGCTGTGCCAGGTGTAAAGTTTAACAGTGCATGTCCAATTAAGGCAAAGTTGTTTATCAGTACACATTAAGGTCCTGTGAGTAGTCAGGAACAAGTACGGTGGTCATGGGCAGGGACAACGGGACGCGCTCTGGAGAGGTATAGCTGGAGTCACCAGGCCACATGGTCCTGAAGCACGTTCTCAGGGTTTTAGTCCTCCAATGATGAACATCAAATCAGAAACATTAGTTTGGGTCTAGTACCTCTGTACAACTCTGACCCCAAAATAAAAATATATAAACTCTCTCTCATCCCCATCACATATCAATGAGACTTAAGTGGGGACTGAGAAAGTACAGAATGACCCTAGACCCCCGGCACATAAACCTTTGCAGGATAACATCTGGGGCTGAGACAGGGGGACTGGAGACGTGGTCCTGCACAAAAAAAGCTTGGGCAGGAGCAAACAGGCATGATTCAGACCCACCCACGATGCCAAGACCACACAACTAAAGTCCAGACAGTGTACTCCCATCTCACAAGCATAGGGTATCATGGGACAACGTGAGCAGGCCAGTGACTCAGCCCCTGAGTGATGCTGTAGTGAGGATGTCCCAGCGGAGAGATGGGAGCCTACCAGGCAAGCCAGCATGGGTGGTTCATCAAACAGTGCCACCGTTTACTTTTAGCTCCTTGGGCCAGACTACACTATATCATAGAACTTACTGAAGAGATAAGTCTTCACTATAGACTTACATTTTGAGACTGAGTCTGCATCTCTCACATGGGTTGGCAGATCATTCCACAAAAGTGGAGCTTTATATGAGAAAGTCAACACCTCCATTACTCTGGTATATACCTCACACTGGTCATTGCTAAAGTCACCACCGTCACTGTGGTAGATACCTCACACTGGTCATCTCTAAAGTCAACACCTTCACTCTGGTAGATACCTCACACTGGTCATCTCTAAAGTCAACATCTCCTTCACTCTGGTATATACCACACACTGGTCATCTCTAAAGTCTACACCTTCACTCTGGTAGATACCTCACACTGCTCATCCCTAAAGTCAACACCTCCTTCACTCTGGTATATACCACACACTGGTCATCTCTAAAGTCTACACCTCCTTCACTATGGTTCTCTAAAGTCAACATCTCCGTCACTATGTTATATACCTCACCCTGGTCATCTCTAAAGTCAACACCTCCTTCACTATGGTATATACCTCACACTGGTCATCTCTAAAGTCAACACCTTCACTCTGGTATATACCTCACACTGCTCATCCCTAAAGTCAACACCTTCACTCTGATAGATACCTCTTACTGCTCATCCCTAAAGGCAACACCTCCTTCACTCTGGTATATACCTTACACTGGTAATCTCTAAAGTCAACATCTCCTTCAATGTGGTATTTACCTCACACTGGTCATCTCTAAAGTCAACATCTCCTTCACTATGGTATATACCTCACAATGGTCATCTCTAAAGTCAACACCTTCACTCTGGTATATACTTCACACTGCTCATCCCTAAAGTCAACACCTTCACTCTGATAGATACCTCTTACTGCTCATCCCTAAAGGCAACACCTCCTTCACTCTGGTATATACCTTACACTGGTCATCTCTAAAGTCAACACCTCCTTCAATCTGGTATTTACCTCACACTGGTCATCTCTTAAGTCAACATCTCCTTCACTCTGGTAGATACCTCACACTGGTCATCGCTAAAGTCAACATCTCCTTCACTCTGGTAGATACCTCACACTGGTCATCGCTAAAGTCAACACCTTCACTCTGGTAGATACCTCACACTGGTCATCTCTAAAGTCAACACCTTCAGTCTGGTAGATACCTCACACTGGTCATCTCTAAAGTCAACACCTTCAGTCTGGTAGATACCTCACACTGGTCATCGCTAAGTCAACACCTTCACTCTGGTAGATACCTCACACTGGTCATCCCTAAAGTCAACACCTCCTTCACTCTGGTATATACCTCACACTGGTCATCTCTAAAGTCAACACCTCCTTCACTCTGGTATATACCTCACACTGGTCATCTCTAAAGTCAACACCTTCACTCTAGTATATACCTCACACTGGTCATCGCTAAAGTCAACACCTTCACTCTGGTATATACCTCACACTGGTCATCTCTAAAGTCAACACCTTCACTCTGGTATATACCTCAAACTGGTCATCCCTAAAGTCAACACCTTCACTCTGGTAGATAATGCACACAGTCTTCTACTGCACATACTGTACTGTTGTTTGGTTGTTGTAATTTATATTTAGGTGTAAATAACTGTTGTTTTGCCATATCTTTGGCACTATCATCATTGTACATGATAGCTGGTTGTCAATCTTAAATAATGTTGAAATCTTTTTGTTAATGGTGAAAAAAACGAATGATTGACCAATACCTTCAAAATCGTGCATATGCTATGACATACAACCTAAACACCATGTAGACGGTAGTCTGAAGTCTTTTGGACAACTTGTTTACCTAAGCCACTCTAGGCTGCGATGCGTGCATCTTTTGATGAGGGCTAATTTGCAGGCTGACTAATGGCTGATAAAGCCCAGCCTGGCAGTGTTAGCATGTTTGAACTGTCCTTAGGGCATTTCTTGGAAGTTTCTATGTGTTCCCTCTTCTGTTGTGTAGTGCTTTTCCTTGTTTGTATGTAATGTATTGTTTAATTATCAACACACACTGCAGTGAAGCAGCAGATAAGTCTTTCACTATTTGCATATTCTTACTGACAGCCTTCTACTAGTGTTAAGTAATGGGTTGTAGTTGAAATGTTAATGAAGTTGCCAATGCTAATATAAATATACTGTATAGAAGAAGCTAACAACATTTTCTCTGTGACCGAGAAGCAAAATTAATTTTTAATCTAAATTTCCATCGAAGCCCTAAGGTTTCCCAATGCTGATGAAGACCTGACCGTGCTGTCTAATTCTGTGTAGAACTTCATCAGTTGGGTGGGGTGAAATTTGGCAAAGGTAAGCTGATCCTAGCTTGTTATTGTGGGTAAGGTTCAGTTAAAAAAAAAAAGTAATCTTATTGATTATACTGGTACTTCTTAAAAAAGCACAGATTTCCAAGAGATCCCAGTTAAACATATTCCCAGAATCAAATGTTATTAAGCAAGAAATCCAGAATCCAGTTCATGCAAACCAGGGACTTGAGGGAGAATCCTGTTTGTGCCTTGAAGCGTTGACATGTAGAGGAAGAGGGATTCCTTAGAACCGTCACTGTGGAAGTGTGTGATGTACGGCTGCCTTAAACATGTCCTATTGCTGTAAGACAGGGTGAGTGTCTGTCTGTTTGTGTGGGTGTTTGCGTGCATGCCCACATTAATGTGTTGTATTACTCCTGCCCTAACACAACACACCCCACCCTCCCTCCACAAACAAGGATCTACGGATGTGTTGACGTCAGCATTATGATGCCATTACTAACACTACAGTATGCACACCCAAACCAGAATCACTACTACTACCCTGTATACACCAACCCAGAATCACTACTACTACCCTGTTTACACCAACCCAGAACTACTACTACTACCATGTTTACACCAACC
>JACXGM010032862.1:0-12484 GCA_016801145.1 Umbra pygmaea | reverse complement strand
TACCTAAACAACGATCAATGTTAACCACATTTCTCTCTCATATTGCTCATCATAACCACTGAAAATTATAAAAACAACTAACCCAAATTCCAATTATTTTTTATTTTTTTTATTTTGCTGATCCGAAAAATGATCCGATCCGTGACTCTGATCCGAAAACCGATCCGATCCGTGAGTTTCATGATCCGTTGCACCCCTAATTACAGTACGTTCAGAACTCTGCAGCTAGAGTGCTCACTTCGACTAGGCGCTCTGCTCATGTTACACCTTTGCTTCATGAACTTCACTGGCTACCTGTGGCATCACGCATCCACTTTAAGGTATTGCTGCTAACATTTAAAGCATTAAATGGTCTTGCCCCTCAATATCTGTCTGACTTACTCCACCCTTACTGCCCTGCCCGGTCCCTTAGATCAGCTGAACTTGGTTTATTGTCCATCCCTCGTTTCCGTATGTCTACTGTAGGTGGAAGGTCATTTAGTGTTAATGCTCCTAAATTATGGAACTTGCTACCTCTCACACTACGTAATACCTCATCCATGGCTATATTCAAGACCCAGTTAAAAACATATCTGTTTAACATGCATTTTGTCTGATGTGATAATTTGTATCCATGTGATTGTAATGTATGTCTGAGTGTCTGGGTGTTTTTTGTACTGTATAATGTAAAGCGGCCTTGAGCTACGGAAAGGCGCTATAAAAATAAAACTTCTTCTTCTTCACTAGTCCCAGTTCCAAGATAGATACCAGCCCCAGTTCTAAGAAGGCTACCAGTCCCAGTTCCAAGATGGCCACCGGCCTCAATTCCCAGAGGGATTTCATCTTCACTGTGTTAAGGAAAGACCCCAAAGTGGATGGGGAATATCGGGATTGAATAAACCAATGTGGCCAAGCCACCAGTGCCCGTCCCAACTTGGTTTGCCAGTTCTTCTCAAGGAGGGCCGGTTATGGGTCACTCAAGACAGAGGCTGAGACCTTTCTTTTGAAGCGGCTGCTCACCCGATCCCCTCATCTAGTGTCCTGTTTGGAAGCCATTGGGGCCCCTCGATGTCCTGGCAGGACCCTGATAGCCCAGGTTCAGACGCCAATATGTCGGGTAGGAAAGGTCTGCATCACGCCCCGACCAGCAGAGACCGCGCCACGGCCAGAAGAGGCCGCTGTTTCCGCGCCACGGCCAGAAGAGGCAGCTCAAGTCTCCCTGCATCCAGAGGTCGCTACACCACCATCGGCCGAGCCTGAGCCTTGCCTTGTCCCCGAGCCTTGCCTTGTCCCCAAGCCTGAGCCTTGCCTTGTCCCAGAGCCTGAGCCTTGCCTTGTCCCGAGCCTGAGCCTTGCCTTGTCCCCGAGCCTGAGCCTTGCCTTGTCCCCGAGCCTGAGCCTTGCCTCGTCCCCGAGCCTGAGCCTTGCCTTGTCCCCGAGCCTGAGCCTTGCCTTGTCCCAGAGACTTGCCTTGTCCCAGAGCCTTGCCTTGTCCCAGAGGCTGCCCTTGTCCCAGTGCCATTGCCTGCCCCTGTCCCAATGCCATTGCCTGCCCCTGTCCCAGTGCCATTGCCTGCCCCTGTCCCAGTGCCATTGCCTGCCCTTGTCCCAGTGCCCTTGCTTGCCCCTGTCCCAGGCTGCTGGTGCCGCCTGCCTGGCCTCCGCCTTGTCCTTCGCTTCTGCCAGGCTCGGCCGGAGCTCCGCCTGCCCGGACTCAGTCGTCCGGCCCGTCGCTGCTGCCTCCTCCCGCCAGACCTCCGCTGCTGCCTCCGCCCGCCTGACCTTCGCTTCTGTCTAGGCCCTCCAGACCGCTACTTCTGCCTCCGCCGTTCTGCCTGGCTGTCGTTGCTGTCTCGTCTTGCTGTGCCCCGCCTGTGTGGTCTCTGCCGCGGCTCTCGCCTGTCTGGCCTCTGCCTGGATCTCCTGTGTTTTGGTCTTTGCCTGCGTATTTTTCCACCTGGTGTCCGCTGTTTGGCGCCTCTGGAGCTGCGCCTTGAGGGGGGGGGGTTCTGTAACGATCCCCTTCTCCCGCCGGAGAAAGGACACCAGAACTCTTGTGCTTGTCTGGTTGTTCTCCTGTGTTATTATGTTTCTTTCAGTTCTTGTGTATCCATGTATACAGGCCCATCATCATTTCTTGGTATGTTTGCCTCTTGTGGTATAATGTGTCAACCCCATCCTAGTGTAGTTAGTCAGTATATTCCGGTCAGCTGTGTTCTTATGTCATGTCCTATTTAAACCCCTTCAGTTCTTGTCTCCTTTGCTGGGTCATTGTATTGTACTCATTGTGTTTGAGTCATATTCCTTGGTCAAACTTCCTGCTGTTTCTGCCTGCTTAGCTGTTGTTAGTTCTCCCCTGGACATGTCTTGTGAGTAACCTTCAGTTATCTGGTATAGTCTCTGGTTTGTTTTGTTTCTGTGCCTATTATCAGTTCTGTTCTTTTTGTAGTCTTCACTAGGTGGAGATTTAAGGCCTTGCGATTATTTGTGTTAGTGTTTTCCAGTTTAGGCTATTCCCTTTGTGTAGTTATTTATGTTCAGGTTGTTCTATTTTGGTTCCGTTATTTCATGTCTAAGCAGAGATTATAATAAATTGCATTCCTAATTTTACTAAGCCCGTTTCATTCACTTGCCTTAGTTTGGCATTACAGTCTGTATAAATAACAACACAATGTAAAATATCAAATAATTGGCATCCAACCAGATAAACTATAATTGTGTTTTTATTGAGGACATGACAAAAGACATTCAGTAGTCAAATCAAATTATACAAACTGTACAAGTTAGTAACATTATTTAAAGTTAAAAAAGGAAGTACGACGATATACTTTAATACATTTTTTTCAACAAATAAAATAAATGCCTTTCAAAAATCAGACAGCTGGGGCCTCATACTCATAATTTAGCATAAATAAATGACATGATATTTGTCCTGCTGAATAAATTGTATTCCAACCTCATGCAATCATATTAAGAAGAACATTTGCCGCTTATCAACAGTAAATTTAGTGGAATGCTGTTTGATTCATATGGCCTACTCTATTCTACGGGCGGACTTTTATGGCAATCTGGGTGCCATCTACCATTTTCATCTGTCATTTTCGGAAGGCATACATGTAACGTAATTCAAACAAACTCATTATGACTCCAACCTTTTGAGCAATATGCACAATAGTGTCACGTCCAGCCCGGTAGGGGCTGTATAAGCTTTGGTTTTCCCTTGTATGTGCAGTATGTCTCTCGTGATTATTGTCTTGCGTTCTAAGTGTGTTTTCAGTATACGATTATACAGTGGTTTGGTTTTGTTCCTTTGAGTGCTCCCTTGTGTATCGTGGTCGGTGGTTCCCCCTGGTGTCCCTTCTGTGTCTCACAGGTGCAGGTCTGATGTCATCAGTGTGGGACGGTGTTTACATGTTGATTAGCACGGGTGTACCCTATTGTATCTGATTAGCTTTTGTATTTAGCCCTTGTGTTTCCACCTTGTCCTTGTTCGTCAATGCATCCTGTTACGTGTCTTCAGTGTATCAAGTGTTTCCAGTATCTCCTGTTTTCGCCCCACGTGGCAGTGTTTGGTTAATTGAATTAAATATATATTTGGATCATTGTACCTTCGCTCCTGTCTCTATCTCTCCAACGGACACCGTGACAAATAGTGTATGGAAAATATGACACATCCATACACGTACTAGATGAGATATGATCATGCTGAATAGTGCCTCTAGCAGTAACCCAATGAGTTCTTTACTATATTGTCTCTACAATACTTTTATTTGTCACCCCTGCCCAGCAGGACTGGAATGTCATTATGAATTACAAATAAAGTTCTTGTATATATGCAACCTCAACTAGGGAAGCGGCGTGGATTATTGTACTCTGTACGTTGTGGGAAGTGCTGGAGTTTGTAAGAAGCCGGTCCAGACGGATTACAGGAATTTTGTGAAAAGTGAGTCACCTAGGTCATTCTTCATATGCTGGAGTGTTTCTATGTCATAGAGTCGCTACCCTGTGCATCAACAGGATTACATGTATAGGCGTATATTGAGTGTTAGTTATCAGCGTACCTTGCAGCTTCTAATAACACATAAGCTATATCTCAGTACTCTCGTAAGGTATATGCGTCTATGTTGTACCCTGCAATATACCTGCCCTGTTTTTCCATATCTCTGCAATAAATCCAGCAACCGTCTGGCCAACCACTGACTTTGTGTCCTCCTCTCATTAACACCACCACAAACTGTGAAATTATTATATGTTTTACGTCAAAATTAAGTCTACTGAGCCAGCATCTTTGTTAAGGTTTAGCCTCCTGTTTGAATTCCGATGGTCTCTATAATAATTCAATGGTTTTACACGTCTATAATAAAATGAGTGACAGTAGCTTATATTACTATCTTGTCTCTTAAATACATGTATTTTTTTAACTTCAAAACGAAGACTGCTGTGCATATAGCAAATCTTTCATCGTAAGAATAATAAAGCGGGAGAAACCATGCTACAATTTTAAAACTATGAATTTTGTATTCGTTCCCATGACTCGCATGATAAGAAAAAAATAACTTGTGTTTTCGTAGGTCATATGACGACTTAAGAACACTACTGTATGTTGTATATTACCCATTTCGGTTCCGCAAAGTGAAATTGTACTTTGATATACTGTATAATCATTTGAATTAAACCGTCATGGACATTTCACTTAAATCTGTCTCATGCATATTTTTGAGGCAAAGAAAAGAGATGATTTCTTGTGCATGAAAAGGTATTTTAAATATATAATAGGCAGCTTAGATGAGACATTTATATTGTAAGACAATAGTTTAATGACTAAGGCACCACAAATAATTCAAATATAATGTTGTTGTTTTATTAATAAAGAATCACACTGTTTTATATTGAATTTCCTGAACAAATGCTTTGGATGAATTGTCAGGGTGCATACATTTATGCACCTGTCTAATTTGTTTAGATGTCAGGGTGCATACATTTATGCACCTGTCTAATTTGTTTAGATTGTCAGGGTGCATACATTTATGCACCTGTCTAAATTGTTTAGATGCATATTGCACATTTTCTGTTAATCCAATGAACCTCATTTCATTACCGAAAAATTACTGTAGCCTTCAGTTATTTGATAGATCAAAATGGAATTGTTGATCTAAACACCCAATTATTTATAAATGAAAATCATGGAAATTGTCAGGGTTGTCTAAACCTTTGCATACGACTGTATAACTATCATGGTACTGTATAAAACCTATATCTACTACCAGACTGGTATTGTTACTGTATAACACCTACAAGTACTAACGGAATAGTTTTGGTACTGTTGAAAACCTAGAACTCCTACCAGACCGTTCTCGGTACACTATACAACCTACTACTACCAGACTGGGCTTGGTACTTTTTAAAACCCACATCTACTAACAGTCTGGTCTTGGTACTGGATTAAAACCTACAACTTCTGCCAGACTGGTGTTGGTACTGTATAAACCTACAACTATATCAGGCCATCCACCTCACACATGTGCTTTCACTATTCAGAATTAAAAATGCATGGACATGGAATGCTTAATGTCAACGAGACCCAAGTTATGACACAAAAGTTGCTTTTACATCTCCTGATGACCCTTTAAAGTGGCTTCATGGAAGAAGACTCAACTGTTATCAGTAGATTTCCTGATGGAGGTCCTGAATGACATTGAAATATAGCTAACGTCAGCCTCCCCACAATCTCTATAAGTGTCTGTGCATGTGCGTGTGACAGTCTGCTTATGAGAAAGAAACAGCCAGAGAGAGAGAGAGAGATAGAGAGATCGAGAGAGAGAATAAGAACAGAGTGAGGGAGAGAAGTAATGACTGGCCTTTGTTTGAGTTAATGAGGAGCAAAGTGCTTAAGTAGACTCAATAATAATTTGCTCAGAATTAATTAATTCGTTGATGCCTTAAAACACTGGGAGGGGACAGGCAGATTTGTTAACACAATTTCTTAGTGTGTGTTTTACCGAATATATAAACGCAACCAATCAATGTTCTGCTAGTGCAACCTACACTGTCTCAACACATGCTTCCTTGTGGGAATCCCACAATCATCCAAGGCATCACCAGACAATACATAATTTTTTTAAATGCTTTTACACATTGCTAATTATCTGCCACCTGCGATTTCAGGGGACAGTTTCCCCTGATGAGGTAAGCGCTACTGAGTTATGATCTGGCCTGGCTTCCATCTGCTCGCTTGAGTTCCTCCCCGCCACCAAGTGTACGTTATCAATCTGTCTGTCTGAGTCACTGCCACCTCAAGAGGAACACTTGGGCAGATAACACAAACATACACACGTACTTATCATCTATGGCTGCAGCGCGATGCAAGACATTCTGTCGATAATCTTGGCATCGGCGTGAGATACTCCCAGAAGTGTCATCGATGTCTAAATTCCAGGCATTAGCCGCCTACTTCCGCTGCCACCTCCCCTCCTCCCTTGTCTTCACTTCCATCTCGCTCTCTCTTCTCCTGCCTCCTCCACGCGTCCCAACTCTCTCATTCATAATTCCCCTTTGTTCTTGTGGAAGTAAGTCCTTCGTCGTTACACATTTACCACACACAGGGACAGGGAGAGATGAGAGGGACAACTGTTGCATCGATGAGTACGTTTAGGAGAGCAAATGACGACGGAGGCCATCTGGGTGTCGGGCAAATAAAAGAAAAACAAAGTGACATAGAGGCAGAAAGGGGTGCAGAGGATTACTAATAAGTGTACATGCAGTAACGTTTGATTAAGTGAAATGTCATTTGTTTCTCTAACAAAGTGTGATAATGTAACACACACACACACACACACACAAACAGGAAAGGCCTGAGCTGGTTACATGCTAGGGGTCTGGTGGAGAGACAGGAATTCCATTAGCTAAAGCAGCGGAGCATGGCCCACACTGCATCATCACCCGCCTCAATCTACTACCAGCACACAGGCAGAGAGACGGGCTGACGGCCAGGCGCAGGGACGGACAGCAAGAAATGGACAGATAGAAGAAAGGAGTGATGGAGAAAAAGTGAGAGAAATAGAAAAATTATCTGAAAGAGACCATGAGAACGAAAAAATGGGCAGGAAGAAAGGGGAGAAAGAGAGAGAAACAGATAAAGGAGAAATAGAGGGAGAGAGACGAAGCGATAGAGAGTATGGGGATAGAAAGAGGGAGAGAGGGGCAGAGGGGGAAGGAAAGGGGTGGAGGCAGGCCAACAGGGAAGAAGGAGCAGAGACGTGAGAATTTCTCTTGGCAGCACATTTCTCCATTAGTCAGCTAACGCAGTCAGAGTTTGTGCAAGACAGCAAAACCCGGATATCACGTCGCCTCTGGAACTACAGCAAAAGTAAAATGTTAAATAAAAACTTTTATGACATATAATTCAACAGAAATAGTGATTTGAAATGTTTTTTAATAACATATAGTTTAACGGTTATTGACCCTTCTTTTAGTTATGTATCTCAATTTTAGTCTTAGTTCATTTTAAATATCAACTAATTCAAAATATGAATGAACTGTATGTGATTGCAAAGTGAAAATGCCAAGATGGCTGACATCCCACCCATCTACCCGGAGCGCACTGAGACAGTTTGCTACAGCTGTGACTCAGCTATGATCCAGCTGTACTGCAACACAGACCATCGTGCCTCTCATGGTGCCGACAATAGGAGGAATCGAGGGTGGGAGGGGCAAAAGATAAAAATATGAGAGTGTAAATATGTTGTCTCGCATGCTCCATTACCCCTCAAGGTACTGCTTTGCTGGCCAACTAGCTGCCACTAACCCAACGCCCCTTCATCATCCCTCCCCAGACTTCATCCAGACTTCATCCCCTAATCCAGTGGTCCTCAAACCCTTCCATGGACCCTTCCATACACCATGGGCCTAGTGTATGCTGGTTTTTGGTCTTTCCCTTCAATTAGAGCATAATTAGGACCTAGACTGCCAGGTGAGGGGAGATACTAACCAATTATTGAGCTACTCCATCAGGCTTGTACAAGGTAAAAGCTAAAACCTGCATACACTAGGCCCTCCATGGAAGGGTTTGAGGACCACTGCCCTAATCAGTCAATGTATTTAACATCCTCTGTCTTCCCCTGTCTTTGCTAATTGTTTTATATTTATTTTCTGTATTCTAGCTCTGCTTGCTTCGCACAAGGTTTGTTTTGCAGAGTTTCTTGATAGAGCTTTGTCTCTGTTTCACAATTGTTCCAGTACGTGTGTGTTTCGCGAGCTCTCATTAAAGTCCAACATTGATTTTGAATCTGCTTCTTTAAAAACACTGCAATCCCATCTCCAATGAATAACAACTCATAATGTTCAGTAAGTTCATAAGCCCAGTGGCTGTAACACCTCCAATCTAGGCAAAAGGAGCAGTTGAAAGTATATTCAGGGGAATATTGTTTAGTATTTTTGACATGCAATATTTGCTGTAACATATGTTGACAGTGAATATAATCGCACTGGTGACCAATTGATCCTTAATGTAATCGCATTTAACAGGTTAATTTTGTAAGGTCATAACCAGGAGATGTACTGTATCTGTCATTGTCCTGTGTCATTTCGCCTAAAATAGAATCTATCCAGGGTCCAATTCCACTCAAAAAATGAAATTACAGAAAGAATAGAACAGGTATCTGTGACCAAGGATTATGTGACGCCTCTGCTCTATTGGTCAAATGTAGGACAAGCAGGTTTAGATGCTTACTAAATAGAAAGTTTTCAAATTCAAATTGAAGTTGTACTTTTTCGGAAACTTCAAAAAATGTTTTGTGGGCTGTGAAGTGTGTTTCATTGCAGCTGTTGGTCTTGTTTATCGTCATCAGTAGAGTTGGGTGTTTGAGTCCTATCAGGACTATTCTTTTGTCATCAGTCTTAGAGAGCTGGCAGTTTTGTGGAATAGCAAACAGATGGGTTCTGTTTAAAGAAGAGACTCTCAAAACACACACCTAAGGGACAGTCGTGGCAGCCATCTTGTGTTAACCATTCTCCGTCTCACGGGATTTGTCGACAGGAGCACAGTGGGCGGAGTTCAAAGCAGAGAACATCAACTCAAGAATCTGTGTGTGTGTGTGTGTTTGTATAGAGTATGTGTGGGTGTTGGTGTCAACAACTGTCAGATTTGTAACTTTTCTCTTTCTCAGATGATATATTAATAGCTAGTTCTGTCAGTAGTAGTTTAATTTGATGAAAACTAAATATGTCATTTCATCTTTAAGTCCCAATACACATCTCTTATGCCATAGAAGTATCCCACGTCCCAAAAAACACCCTACTGCTCTGGTCAAAACAAGAGTACCAAATAGGGAATAGGGCACCATTTAAAATGACCACATAGTTATTGGGAGAATTAAATGACATCCTCAAACTACTCTGTTAACCCACTCATTATTTATCTTAGTAGTCTTTTAAGTAGTGTAGTCAATTTGGAGCGAATATTTGTGGTATTTGGAGTTGTAGACTTGTAGAGAGAGATGTGAGATACACTTTTTATTTGAAACAATTAGCTAAAACGTTTTTTGTATGTTTTGACTATATGCCGGAGCTTCATGCTGAAGGCAGAGTTGGGTCAGTTGCCCTGGTCTACAGGGGTATTAGACAGGGATGCCCATTCTCAGCAAATCAATTTCATTGTGCAACCAATTCTATGATTTTGTTCACTAACAGCCCTGTTTCCTGGCATCTTCATGATCCAGGGAGAGTTTTGTCTGCTCATGACGGGGAGTGATGACATACACGTTTTCCCCGAGTCCTTTACAATTTAATTCGGCCGAATGTCAAGCTTTTTAGGAAGCTCAGAATGGGTCTTACTCTACAACCACACATGGAAGTATATAGGTTAAGATTTGGCTATAGACTGGGCTATGTGAGCAGTTTTAGGGTAGGAGGAGTGTCTGGAAATTGGCTCGGAGGGTGGAGATGGTTGCACTGTAGTGTTTCAGTTTCAAACAGTTGCTGCCCAAGCTGTCTTCATGGGGAAGAGATCTAGTAGCCAACAACTATGGAAGATTTTTCCTTGTCACAGTAAATAACAGAGCAATAATCAATATAATGTGTAGAAAGATATATTTATACAGCAGATGCTGAAAATAACTTTGAGGAAAATGCAATAAAATATAACAATAACGAGGAAAAGAGAATTCGGCTGATTGCATTCAGATTCATATATAAGCAATGCGGAACCACTGTTCAATGATCAGCATTAGTCAGGATAAACTTACTAATTCATATTGAATGAAGTGTTGTTATGTTTCTATGATGATATCCTATATTATTTAGTATTTTCTGGAAGCTATGGACCGGCTCAGAATCACACAGCAAAGACCGAAGTTATACAAGTTGTGGAAATGATTAATGGATGAAATTGTTTCACTGAAAATGTAATTGTTCCTTGATAGGATGGGGCCGACAGTAAATTTAAATAGAGGAAACCGGATTTCTATTGAAATGCAATGTCCTAGTCTAGGCCAAATAGGCTAGGACATCACAGCCAGGTTCTGTCTGAGGCCTTGTTTCAGTAGGAGGTGAGGTTGAGAGATTAACAGATAGAATGGATATAGATGCTAGACTACCGGGCGTCATTCAACTGGTACATTTGCTGTCTCAGCAATTGGTAAGATTATAACTAAAGCTATCTTTTTGGGCCAATAGGAAAATCAGTATAGAGTTCTGTTGATGACGTAATTTATAAATTTGTATGCTATCCTTTGTTTGAGAGATTTGATCATGATACAACCTTGACTTTAAGGCCCCGTCCACACGAACACGAGTATTTTTTAAACCTGAGTTTTTTCTATGCGGTTATGCCTTTCGTCCACACAAAAATGCTATATCAGGTCACTGAATCCGAGCTTTTTTGAAAACTCCTGCCAGGGGGAAGTTTTTTAGAAACTCCGGTTACAGTGGTGTCGTGTGGACAGTGAAAACTGAGATTTTGGCACGTGACGTCCGATTGCGTGCTGTTATCTCTGTTTAATGTCATTGTGCCACTATCTCCATTTACATGAGGAGAGTTTGTGCAAAACTAATACAATTTAAAAGAGTCTGTGCAATGGCGGATGTAGCCAAACTATCGCTGCTAATAACTTTGATGCTAGCAGGGCTTATATACGATACATGCACATTTATCATATTATATAGCTGAACAGAGGTTTTAGAATGCCATACTGCTCAGGTCACTGCTTATGACTACACTACGCTCCCAGGACACAGACCTCACCGGTTTTGGATGAGAACTACCGGAACAGGTAATAACCATTTTTTTGGCTTCTGATGGGCCAAAATGGCATTACGGTTAGGGTTATATCGTCACCTGTTGGTTTGGCATGCACTTGACAGCATATGATCGGGCGTTTTTGCATTTTCATGTGGACAGAGATTTTTTTAAACCGTGCTTGTCTGGATGAGATTTTTTTTTAAACGAATGAAGAAAAACTCAATTTTCAAAAATACCTGTGTACGTGTGGACAGAGCGCATGATTGTCACAGACATAACTGTAAACGGCGGCCCGTATCATTTCTCCCGGCCCGCTTTCAAGCGTCAATAGCATCGTCCTTGCACTGATGAGGTCAACGGCGGGTGGAAGTGCCAGGGCTGTTTTTCGTTCCCAGTCAGTCACTGGTTACGGTCCAGAAAGCTTCGGGTTTGAGCTGCCTTGAAGATAGTGGACAGTGCATAACGGCTTATTTCTATCTGCAAACAGCTCACAGACTGTGAAAACTGTATGAAAACAGCACACAGACTGTTAAAACTGGATGAAAACAGCTCACAGACTGATAACACTATATGAACAGTACACAGACTGTTAAAACTGGATGAAAACAGCTTACAGACTGATAACACTGTATGAACAGTACACAGACTGTTAAAACTGGATGAAAACAGCTTACAGACTGATAACACTGTATGAAAACAGCACACAGACTGTTAAAACTGGATGAAAACAGCTCACAGACTGTTACACTGTATGAACAGTACACAGACTGTTAAAACTGGATGAAAACAGCTCACAGACTGTTAACACTGTATGAAAACAGTACACAGACTGTTAAAACTGGATGAAAACAGCTCACAGACTGTTAACACTGTATGAAAACAGTACACAGACTGTTAAAACTGGATGAAAACAGGTTACATACTGTTAACACTGTATGAAAACAGTACACAGACTGTTAAAACTGGATGAAAACATGTTACATACTGTTAACACTGTATGAAAACAGTACACAGACTGTTAAAACTGGATGAAAACAGGTTACATACTGTTAACACTGTATGAAAACAGTACACAGAGGGCTAGATTTATCAAGCCGTTTGCGCCTGTTTTCAGGCGCTAATTGGTCGCAAAGACGGACGTAACCAATGCGGGCTATTTACTAACCAGGCGCACTTGGGTAAAATCGCAGATTGCGTGCCACATGAGCGACAAGAGACAAGTTGCGCTTTCAATATGCGTTCGTGGGAGGGTCATGGGGAAAGTGGGAG
>JACXGM010032861.1:0-12484 GCA_016801145.1 Umbra pygmaea | reverse complement strand
AAATGGGTACTGCAGTTCAAATTCAAAATACCTGAGTTGTATCCCTCCGCCACCTCCTCCCCAGAATCGAAACTAACGTGACGAAAAAGATCAGCGCAATCATGACAAGCGAACTGTGTTTTACTACGTCTATGGTCATGGAACCGTTTAAAAACATGCAGAGTTTTTTTAGGTTGTGTAGAATCTCTATGATCTCGTTTGTTTGTTTGTTTGCTGCTTCCGTGGCTGTAGTGCGCTGGGTTTGCGTTTTTACAGATATGCCTGGCAATCCGTTAGTGCTGTCAAAATGGGCAGTTGATAACAACAGACAGGCAAAAACATAAACATAAATTCCGTCCCGGAACGTACCTTTCCAAAAGAAAAAATTCTGACATTAGCAATGTTTTCAGAAAATATAGTATTTCAGCTTAACATGTTTCCTTAATATCTGATGAGGCATTGGCGTCATTTTTGGATTTATTACAGTACATGTATTACATATAGCACCTTTAATGTAGCAAATGGTCAGAGCGGCAGCCATTTTTATGTGTACCATTGAATTGCAAAGGTCTTGCGGCCTACTTCTGCATTAAACCGATTTGCGTGTTGTCACCGTGACAACTAATAACAATCGCCGTTTTGTACTAATCGAATGACCACACCAAGCAGTTCAATGGCCTTTCTATCCATTCTATTTCTATGATCCCCCATCAGATAAAATCCCTAAAAAATACTAAAAACCCCTACAGTCCCTTTAGGAATAAAATACATCCTAGAGACTTTACTATGGATAAGTGGTTGTAGTGGAATTCAAGGAAACACGTGAATGGTTGAGTCAACATATGCAATAGGAAGTTCCCTGCTAGTGAAAGCTCCATGGTGACAACGAAAATAGTGTGATCCAGCTCTTTGGGCTTCACACAGTGATTGTAATCACAACAGCAATTTAGAGTCCCTGTCGTGTGTTTCTTCAAAGTCTGTGGGGGTTGTGGGGTTTAGAAATGAAAAAGGAGAGTTGGGAAAGAGTGTGTCAGGCAGCTGTCAAGACTTGTGAGGAAAGATGGGTGAGAAAGGGCGGAGATTGAGAAGCATTACCCTTCCTTACAAGTTCATGTTTTATCACAATCATATCCACAGACGTCTCTACATGCTGTATGTGAACAAATACGTATACGTAGTATGTTAGTGGTGTGTGCTCTACGGGTTAGTAAAAATGATATGCCACGGTTCACCAATGCAGTTATTATAGTACAACTTCAAGTAGTTTGTTGATCCTCGAATAGATCTGTTCTAGAAGGCTTGAAAAAAAAATGAAGATGTACAATTAGAGCCCCATCACAGAGCCTTTTAATTGCAGCTGATTGAATTGGGGCACCAAGCCTCCAAGACCTGTAACTAAGATGGTTCTGACGAATCACTTTCCCAGCTTAAAATACGATAAAAGGGACCCGCTTTGATACTCACACCTCAAACCATCAACACAAATGTTCATTTCCATCCCAAACCAATCCCCATTTAATTAGTCAACCTGAATTTGTTACCTGAAATGTGAATATTCCACCTGAAGGGGCAAAAGGGTTACCATTTATACCGATCATGTCAGGGTGTCTAGAATAGGTACCGTGCTATCACATTTCTCTGCGGGACGCTCCGGTTGCTCGACACAAAATGGCTTCCCTAATTGGAGATGATCGACAACAGAAGCTGGAGACACAGGGTCCCTTAATAATGTAGCCTGGCAGCCATTGGATCAGACTCTCTCTAACATACCTGCATGGAGAGAGCCTTTAGGATGGATGGCAGCAGGCAACAGAAGCCCTGCTGTGGGACTAGGGGGGGCTCGGTGATGCTGCGCTCAAAGTATAGCTGGGAGGGAGAGTGGGATGAAAGCAGAATGGCAGCTCTGATGGTGGGAAGAGAACAAAAGGGGACAGTTGCTCCTCCTTGATGAGAGAAAGTGGTTGGGAAGCAGTTAAAGTGGTGGCAGATTGTCTGCGGTGGCAAGAAATAGCTTACGATTGATTTGGAGCATGTTTTCAAATGTGGTCCTATTCAGCATGGTTGTAGGTGATAGCAATTGTTTGAGTCTTGGTGGCGTGAGGAATGGAGCACCCGCAGCTCTAACTCCATTACCAAGTTTGAAGATGACACATCGGTAATAATCACAAACAACGACTAGATACAGAGAAGAGAAGACGTCAGCACACTGACTGCATGGCGTCGGGCAAATAGACTGTACCTCAATGTAAAAAAATGCAGGTTGAAGAAGGGGGAGCACTCTCCAATCCTTTTGAATGGAGACATCGTAGAGAGGGTAGCAGACTTGAAGTTCCTCAGAGTTCACATCTCAGATAAACTGGACTAGTCACTACACTCATCCACGGTGTTTAAGAAGGCACGACAGCTTCACCCTCAGGAGGCTGAAGAAATGTGGACATTCTTAGAGAGCTCTCACAGTGTTCTACAGGGGCACCAATGGGAGTACTCTGACAGGATGCATCACAGTCTGGTACGGGAAATCTAACGTGTCTGATTTTATGACTGCAAAGGGTTCGATGCTCAACTGAACATGTTATCAGGTTTTCACTGCCCCCTCTAAAAAGCAGCTCCCAGTACATCACCAGGTGCCAAAGTAAAGCAAAGACGATCATTGCTGATGTTAGCCATCCAAGCCACTAACTGTTCCATCCCCTCAGTTCTACCAGATGCCACCAGTACAGGAGCATCCAATCTAAAATAGGTTCGGTCATCAGGTTAGATAACAGCTTTTTCCCTCCAGGCCTTCAGACTGCTAAAGGTTACACATTAAAACACATGGTATAGGGTCATGAAAGCTCATATGGACATTGCACTGGTATTTCGATCACACAATATCATGCTGCTTTGTGACTATCCGCTGATTGGTTCAATGGTGATTGTAGTCTGTTTTAACTGATGTTAGTCACTAACTGCATTGCTGCAAGCTGTTCTTGGCCACATGGTCATTTTATGTTCCATTGCTCATAGTAGCAAACAGAGTAACTATTCAATGTACATACAGTATAATAAAATATATGATCTCACATTTCAGATAATGATAATGTACCTTGATTGTCAAGTATTTTTCTGGAAAAAGTATGTAACTCTTTCCTCAAAATGAAAAATTATCAAAATAGATTCACTACATGTGAACTAGCAGAAAGTTAAGATCTGTCCATGCTGTTCCAGCTACCCAGAGCCATGCTATCATATTGGGCCAATAAAGTACTAAATAAAACTGTAAAGCTTCAACTATTACTGCAGAACAGCCCAAGCGAGGAGTCTGCCCCATCTCTCTCCAGCAACACCTTGTGTTCAGATCGGGCACCTGTGGGTTTAATCGCGGAAGTATAGTTGGTGAACGTAATCATCCCGTGCATGTTCCGACTAAAGGTTTTTATGCTGGACTCACAGTGCGAAAAGAATCGTCAAGTAGGGTGACGTGGTTGGATGAACCATGCGCACGCCCTTCGCCATCCCACAGATCTGACCAGGGAGTTGCAGAGCTGCCGACAAGGCAGGATTAGAGGGAATTGGAAGAGAAGAAATTTGAGAAAATCACAACAAAAAAACTGCCCAAGCAAGCATGTTAAGCATAACGTTACATAGGCTTGAATATCTCCCATTTCAGTATTAGGAATATGGTAAAACACCCATTAAATAGCAAGCTAGTTTATAGTTTTCACAGTACGATTTGAGCCTGAAGCTGTTAACCAACAAGGGAAAACAGCATAAGAAATATACTTCACGTTCTCCTCACATGTGAGATATTCTCCCACGGGGCACAACATGCTGTCCTTTTAACCCTCATGTACAACCATATTGTCCATTGTTTTAGATTACGTTTCACCTTGCTGACACAAGCTCAATGTTACAAAAGCAACCTTACCCATACCCACTTATGATTGTGCGCCCAAGGCTACCTGGTTATACTCTATCACTGTTTCAGGGGCAACACCCCTTATATACGTTACTGTGCCAGGCGTATATATGGAACCATTCATTATCTTTCTGAGCAATAATAACATCCATATTTCATGCCTGGACAAGCCTTTGACAGATTCCTTCATCATAGCCTGTTGGTGTTGCTGTCACCATGGTGATGCATGATGGGAGAGGGCCTAAGTACCACTGTCATCGCCATCAGGGTTGAAGAGGAGCCTCCCACACCAGATATATTGTCTGCATTTGTCATCGCCATGTCCTGCCTCATCTTTGAGATGGCAGAGGAAAAGGGGTTGATGCACAACGTGGGTTGTTCTCCACTACAAGCACCGCTGGCCAGGAAACCATGGCAATGATGGGCAGGAAACCATGTCGATGATGGGCAGGAATCCATGGCGATGATGGGCAGGAATCCATGGCGATGACGGGCAGAAAGCCACGCTTTGAGGCTGTGCAGTTCATGTGAAGTCGTGACTCGTTAAGTCGTCAGGAGTTATTTATACGCGTGGCTAGTTTTTTTCAGTTCAAATTATTTTATTAAACGCAAGAAGCACCCACGTATATTTGCTTGCTGGCAAAACGAGCCTGAGCCATTGCCCCTCCATATCTTAAAGCATGAACATATTTATTGTCTGGTTAATACCAGATGCCTTCTTTGATGAGTTTCCGCCCTGCTTTTTCACATGACAATAACTGGAAAAGCGTGACGCATGGAAGCCATGAAGCCAGTTACCAGACAGTGGGTTCATGTAACCAATGGCCTCACATCACCCACTCAGGATCCTGTTAGGACCTGACGCCATGGCACATTCCTTTTCTCTGAGTGGGTTGGTGTCTGAACTAAATGATGCTGCATCCATACAGTCATCCATCATGCCAAGTGACAGGGTGACACTTTAGAGTCCTTCAGGGCTTTCCGGTGGTGCCTGGTCCGGTGACAGGGACGGGCATATTGGAATTGTTTGACGATTGGAATATGGGGTCTCATGTCATATTGCATTGGCTTTACATTTTACCCAGAGCGGCTTACAATGAATACAGAGCCATTCCCCTGCAGCAACTAAGGATAAAGTGCCTTGCTCAAGGATGTAACAACATTTGGCAGTCGGAAATCAAACCGGTAACCTTCCGACTACAAGTTTGGCTCCCTAACCACTGAGTTGTCTGACCCCCCTTTGGTTAACCTTAGGTTTTCTAGAAAAAGATTGTCTGCTTTTTTTCTATTGAGATTAAATGTTGGTTAACTTATTTCATGTTGCCTGAAATTGTTTTCATATTTGTGCTTTCGACCAAATACCGGATTTGTTCTTTGGTCCTAATGTCGAGAAACAACAAGCTCTGCAGGTTTGATGAAATAAAGTCTACATCTTGTTTGATGATGTATGAAAATGATTTATAGGCCTGTTGTATTTTTTGAAAGCAGTTTATATTTTTGATGGATTTATGTGGATTATATGACTTTGAATTACAGTACACCCCTCAATGTGCCTATTTTTAGATAACCAGTGTAGGCAGACAATTTCTGACTGTCTCGATCTTCTCAAATATCGCTTCTTGTAATCTCCCAACAGCTTTCAAATGCCATGTAGGATTAGATATCGCTTAGAAACGCTCCAATTGTCTTTCTATCAAATCCTGTTATGTTCCTTTATATCTAGCAGGAAACTAGTGATCAACCTGAATAAGCATATCACATGAAACCGATTCTTATAACACAGCACATTAATCTAACACAACGCTTAAATTAGAGAAAGCCTAACTATTTCCATCCTCGAAAAAAAGGATTTCATCAGATGTGAAAAACTGTGAGCAAAAAGAGCAGTCTGTACATAAACACCAGTCACTCACACAGGCAGGCAGTAAGGCACTAAGCCTTCCAAGTGGGTATTTATTCTCCTGAATAAATATAATGAACAGGTGTGTCACAAGTCAGGGGCAAGCAAATATAGAATATTGTTGTCCATTTTGTTGTGCAAACATGTTCTTGTTTTTTTGCATTATTTTACAAGGCTGTGTGAATGAAGTGGCTAATTGGCTTTGATCTGGGTTTACTCTATGAATTATGGGTATTTATGAAAATGCTAGCAGTTGACCTTCAGCAGTGGCTAGTTGGCCAGCTGCCACTAGAGCTGGCTCACATTTAATTGCCCCCCAGGAGATGTGGCTGCAAGTTGAGTCATTTGACTTGATGTTTTCATCTTAAAGTACTTTGATAAGTAGGACAAATAGCTAACGCTCAGTCAATAAGAAGTAGAAAACACTTTCTATTCATTGCTTCATTTACCGGTACCCACTAAAATATTATTTGAAATGCAACTGTATGGCATATTCCCTTCTGAATACATACTACACATCTGTAGATGAAATATGGTTATTATTTACTAACAAACTAGCATTACTATGTAAGTAAAAGAAAAGGAATAAAAATGTATACACCAAAGAAATCAATATTGTTTTCAGACTTACTGTCAGTACCGTCACAGCACTAAAACCAACCAGAACGTACATGTCATTTTGCTGTTCAGAAGAGACCAACGTTAACAGGCTACCAATACTGTACAGCTATACGGAATATAGCCATATATGGATGTAACGTCTATGTCTTATATCAGCATATATGGTGGAAATATCAACACATATATTTACATATATGTCAAAATATACTAAAATGTGGCGTTTTTATATTTGTGACATACATTTCCACATTTGACATCAATATATGCATTTACCTACGGATTACAGAGTGAATAAATGATGTACTGTATATATATATGAGATATTTAAATAAATAATATAGAAATAAACAAAAAAAATTTGTTGCCTTATGTCAGTTAACAATTCGTCTATGGTCTACAGCTTTAAACAGGAATTCATGTTTATCTGTGGGATATAGATGTTATATACAGTATATGTGATGATAAGTAGGAATATGACATGTATGTGAATGAAATATTTGGTAAAATCATTTTTAAAAGGATCCCACATGAAAATCAAATATATGGCCATATTTGTACGGTTGTGGTCAAAGGTTCTGAGAGTGACACAATTTTGTTCTCCACAAAGTTTGCTGCTTCAGTGTTCTATCTTTTTGTCAGTAGTTACTATGATACACTGAAGTATAATTACAAGCATTCCGTAAGTGGCTTTTATTGTCAATTACATAAGTTAATGCAGAGTCAATATTTGCAGTGTTGACCCTTCTTTTTCAAGACGTCTGCAATCTGCCCTGGCATGCTGTCAATTAACTTCTGTGCCACATCCTGACTGATGGCAGCCCATTCTTGCATGATCAATGTTTGGAGTTTGTCAGAATTTGTGGGGATTTGTTTGTCCACACGCCTCTTGAGGATCAATTACATGTTCTCAATGGGATTAAGTTCTGGGGAGTTTCCTGGCCATAGACCCAGAATTTTGATGGTTTGTTTCTAGAGTCACTTAGTTATCTCTTTTGCCTTGTGACAAGGTGCTCCATCATGCTGGAAAAGGCATTGGTCATTACCAAAGTGTTCTTGGATGGTTGGGAGAAGATGGCCCCAACAATCGGAAAGGGGAGATATCAGAGAAATGACTTTACCCCAGTCCTCAGCAGTCCAATCCCTGTACCTTTGCAGAATATCAGTCTGTCCCTGATGTTTTTCCTGGAGAGAAGTGGCTTCTTTGCTGCCCTTCTTGACACCAGGCCTTCCTCCAAAACTCTTTGCCTCACATCTGTCTGCTGCTATTCCCGAGCAAACTGGTGCTCCGATCCTGCAGCTAAATCGTTTTTGGGAAACGGTCTTGGTGTTTGCTGGACCTTCTTGGGCGCCCTGACGCCTTTTTCACAACAATTGAATCTCTCTCCTTGAAGTTCTTGATGATCCGATTAATGGTTGATTTAGGTGCAATCTTACTAGCAGCAATATCCTTGCCTGTAAAGCCCTTTTTGTGCAAAGCAATGATGGCATATGTTTCCTTGCAGGTAACCATAGTTGACAGAGGAAGAACAATGAGTTCAAGCACCACCCTCATTTTAA
This sequence comes from Umbra pygmaea, assembly GCA_016801145.1. Taxonomy (NCBI): domain Eukaryota; kingdom Metazoa; phylum Chordata; class Actinopteri; order Esociformes; family Umbridae; genus Umbra; species Umbra pygmaea. Next base: position 4,529 of record JACXGM010032861.1, on the reverse strand, counting down.
AGCTTCCAGTCTTTTATTCAAACTCAGTCAGCATGACAGGGTGATCTCCAGCCTTGTCCTCGTCAACACCCTCACCTGTGTTAACGAGACAATCACTGACATGATGGCAGCTGGTCCTTTTGTGGCAGGGCTAAAATGCAGTGGACATGTTTTTTTTGGGATTAAGTTCATTTTCATGTCAAAGAGAGACTTTGCAGTTCATTGCAATTAATCTGATTATTCTTCATGACATTCTGGAGTATATATAAATTGCCATCATCAACACCGAGGCACCAGACTTTGTGAAAATTTATATTTGTGACATTCTCAAAACGTTTGACCACAACTGTATATAACTTATGTCTGAAATCGGCATATATGGTGGAAAGATCATCCCATATATGTCAAAATATAAAACAATTGCAGTTCTTATATATATGTTACATATATTTCCACATTTTGTAATAAAAATATTGTAAATAACATACACTGAACAAAAATATAAACTAAACATTTTTGTTTTTGACCCCATTTATTATGAGCTGAACTCAAAGATCTGAGACTATTTCTATGTATACAAACGGCCTATTTCTCTCAAATATTGTTCACAAATCTGTCTAAATCTGTGTTAGTTAGCACTTCTTCTTTGCCGAGATAATCCATCCACCTCAAAGGTGTGGCATATCAACATGCAACAATAAAAGGCCACTCTAAAATGTGCAGTTTCATCACACAGCACAATGCCAAAGCTGTCACAAGTTTCGAGGGAGCGAAACTGACAACTCTCACACAGTGATTTAAAGCCACAACAGGTGGGTATTTTTAAATCCTTAGGCTGCGGAGCTGGTTGTGGTGCTGAATCCACCTGTTGTGGCTTTAAATCACTGTGTGGGAGTTGTCAGTTTTACAATATACCATACTAATACTGTGTTTGACCCCCTTTCGCCTTCAGAATGGCCTTAATTCTACGTGGCATTGATTCAACAAGGTGCTGAAAGCATTCTTTAGAAATGTTGGCCCATATTGATAGGATAGGTTCTTGCAGTTGATGGAGATTTGTGGGATGCACATCCAGGGCACGAAGCTCCCGTTCCACCACATCCCAAAGATGCTCTATTGGGTTGAGATCTGGTGACTGTGGGGGGCATTTTAGTACAGTGAACTCATTGTCATGTTCAAGAAACCAATTTGAAATGATTCAAGCTTTGTGACATGGTGCATTATCCTGCTGGAAGTAGCCGTCAGAGGATGGGTACATGGTAATGGACATGGTCAGAAACAATGCTCAGGAAGGCCGTGGCAATTAAACAATGCCCAATTGGCACTAAGGGGCCTAAGAAAAACATCCCCCACACCATTACACCACCACCACCAGCCTGCACAGTGGTAACAAGGCATGATGGGTCCATGTTCTCATTCTGTTTACGCCAAATTTTGACTCTACCATCTGAATGTCTCAAAAGAAATCGAGAGTCATCAGACCAGGCAACATTTTTCCAGTCTTCAACTGTCCAATTTTGGTGAGCTCTTGCAAATTGTAGCCTCTTAGTGGAGATGAGTGGTATCCAGTGGGGTCTTCTGCTGTTGTAGCCCATCCGCCTCAAGGTTGTGCGTGTTGTGGCTTCAGAAATGCTTTGCTGCATACCTCGGTTGTAACAAGTGGTTATTTCAGTCAAAGTTGCCCTTCTATCAGTTTGAAGCAGTCTGCCCATTCTCCTCTGACCTCTAGCATCAACAAGGCATTCAGTTTGGAGTTCAGGAGATTGTCTTGACCAGGACCACACCCCTAAATGCATTGAAGCAACTGCCATGTGATTGGTTGAGTAGATAATTGCATTAATGAAAACTTGACCGGGTCTTCCTAATAATCCTTTAGCTGAGTGTTTATGGCCATATATTAGATTTCTGTATGGGTACTGTAGCTAATCTAACTTCTGTTCATGGCAGCTAGTTAACATTTGCACAGAGATTAACTCAAACGTCCATCCCCTCAAGCCATTATCAATAAATAAAGACAGGGACAACATCAAATCAAGAAGATTACAATATTTTCTGTTAACGACAACTCAATTTTGACATAATGTGATCAAAACATTTTTTTTCTTCAACAATGTTTTCCTTGCACCAGTACTAGCCACAGTTTATCTCAGCTCAACGCATTTCACAATATGGTTCCTTAAACAAACACATGGCAACAAAGAGAACACATTACAATTTGGCATAAATCATTTAATTGATATAAATTCTGTGCTAATGGATGTAGTCAAAATGGACAATTGCATATTGTCTTTAGCAATGCCACCACCAATGTCTATTATGCAGACCTTGCTATACGTTTGGATGCAATAAATCTTGACTCTTTGCTGGCCATCCCCTAGCATCTAATCTTATCCATTTCTGAGTACGTTTTGACACTCGTTTGTAGTCGATGTCCTGATAGAGAATCCACAACCTTTAATGTATCTACAGTTTTGGACATTAGACTGCTTTACCAGAGGAAGTAAATCAAACTTACATCCTTTTATTTTTTTCACCTGTTTGCTTAGTAGTTAGGGGGTGAGATTTGTCATCCAAAGGATGCTGGTTCAATTCCTTTGTGAACCACGTTGTTGTGTCCTTGAGCATTTTACCCTAACTTGCGCTAGGGGATGTCCCTGTACTTATTGGAAGTCACTCTGGATAAGAGCATCTGCTAAATGAATAAAATGGAAATGTAATTAAAAGTTTCATTTGGTTGTCAGTAAACACAGTGCTTATCTGTATTGCCAAATAGGTCTCCTTTTATTGAACTGGTCTGCAGAACATTTGCACCAGGTTTCAGGGTTATCTGGATTTTGAGAAGTTCTGACAGGATTTCTTGTTGCCTTCAGCAGTGGGGTCGTCCTGTTTACAAATCATCAAATGAAGTGTTGACATAACAACAACGCCCCGTGTACAATCAATTACGGGGCGGTTCAATAATGCTCTGGGTTGTTTAGATGGCTCCAGGATTCTTGAATGTGTGCCAGACATCATGAGGATAATCCAAATGTTTTCAAATGCAGTGTTAATACCAGTAGTTCATACCAGTGTTCATACCAGTAGTTCATACCAGTGTTCATACCAGTAGTTGTGGAGGTTTTAATTAGCATTCCAAACTCACCCTGGAATAAAGAACTGCAAGATTTTGACCTTTTTGTAGAGGATGGGTAAAGTCTGAAACTGAATAACATCCAAAACAAGGTCAAGGTCACCTTTCAAAAATTAACGAATTGAAGCAATTTGTTGTTAGAGTGGTGAAAATTGCTAGTATAAAGCTTCTGCCAGCACATCGATGGCTAGAACAAGAATTTGTTTGAGGACATCTTAAGTTTGTGCAACCAACTATTAACTGCTCTACTTTTCCCAGCTGTATTTATTTTCAAAAAAACTTAAACTTAGAAAAATGAAATTGTTTCTACAATTTATATTGATCTTAGAACATATAGTTAAAGTGTCACAACCTGGCTAGGATTATAGCCAGGTTGTGGCAGGAAACAGGATCTGAGGAATGGATCCTGCGTCCATGCCGCATTAGAGCATGACGAAATAATATATATATTAGTAATCGTCTCACAATCCGTGTGTCCTGCAACTAAGTTTTCGAAATACTTATATCCTGGATACTCTATTAAATATCACAACCATCTACTGCCTGGCTGGTCTCTCTCTCTCCTCCACACACCTTGCCTAAGACATGACAAAGAGTATCTTTTTGTTGATGCTGTACAGTATGTGACTCTACTAAACTACACACTTACAGTATATTCGTAATTGGACCAGGCTAGAAGAGCAATTCTCTAGAAAATGCTGCTCGTCTGTCTGGACAAGCATCTGACAGATTACAAACTACAAACCTAAACTTACCCTATTAAACTGCAGACTCACAAAATCACATCAATCACCAGAACATTTCACTTTCCTCCATTGCCCACTTCCCCTTCTCCCAGAACCCTAAGGTTATATCAATTATAAAGATCGGACCATTTACCGTAGAACCCCAAATAACATTTTTAGAAATGACATACTGCCGAGAGCGGTGATCGACTACCTCATTGCACATACTACATACGTATGTAGTTCTCTGACTAAACCATTTATATGCAATTTCCAAATGTCAATAATGTCTCACTATGTTCAATCTCTGGGGAAATCACAGCATTACTAGACACATCAGTCCATAGATGTTTACTGTCCAATGGTGGGTCTAGTGAGGCCGTCAGCCCCGGCTTTGACCTTGACAGGACGATTGTTGTTCGGATTTGAAGTGAGCATATGTTCTGTGATGGGTGCAGGTGATGCTCTCGCATCAAGATCTACCCAGGCTGCGCAGTCACGACGGTGATTCTGTGGCGCTGAGGGAGATCAGGACTTCAGAATATCCTGTGTGACAGCCAATCACCCCCAGCTCTCGTCATCCCTCATCATCTGACATCCCCCTCATTACAGGACAATCACTCTCTGACTGCGTTGCTCTGAAGATGACAGGAGATAGGTGGTACACACACACACACACACACACACACACACAC